>JADRCD010220146.1:0-13341 GCA_019843815.1 Montemys delectorum
ACAGACACCCCAGAAAACCACCCAAGATTGGCACCATGCACCTAGAGCAAAGCCACTGGCATCCAAAGATGTCTGTCAAATGCGTGCTTACATAGACTTTTTACTTGTAAGCTCAATTTCTGCTACCTTATAAACACTTCCAAAAATAATTCCATAGGATATTTGGAAAAGGAAGAAACCAATCAGGTCTGTTCTGGGAACTGCTCTGGGCTGTTTCCCAGAGTAGTTGTACCCACTCCGGAAGTCTTTAACCACACTTACAGTTTGAGAGAAGCAACCATTTGCTTGCTCTGCCTTCCGGATTTTCCAGAGAGAAAGCCGCAGCAGCAGCAACAAAAACAAAACAGACACGAACCCCAACAACTGAAAAGTCTGTGTCGGGGCAACGTCCAAGTCATGAGCAGGCAGGGACCCTGGCCAACATGTCCGTGGGCAAGGCCCACTCTCCTGTGTCTCTTTGGGCTGGGACACCACACCAAGTTCTGTGTTGAGTCCTCAGAGCAGAGCAGAGGTTATAAGACTCTGGCCTGCTCACCTCAGATGCCCTTCAGACACTCTTGGTTGAGGATAAAGCAGGTGCCAGACTGAGAGCTAAGGATCTGCAGCCCCACCCTACCCCCGAGGCCTCCCTGCTTTACCTATAAGGGAACACACGGTAGTCACTCCCCTTAGAACGCATGGTTTCTGTGATGTTACTGGCTATAAGCCGAGCTTTCTTCATGGCGTCGATAAAGTCAGCAGAGGTCTTAAGTATGGTGTGGTAGGTCATGAAGTAAGTGGCTCCAATATAAGTGTCATCTCCCACAATGTTAACAGCTGAACTGTAAGCAGCATGTCCCCTGAGGAAGAGGATATGGGTGTCAGAAAGGCTATGCGGAACGTGAGCACTTTGAGTGGAGTCGCATAGCTCAGAGGCCACATGGATGGAGGAGGCCTCCTAGAAAGGATTACAGAAGGCGCTGTGGCTTGTCTGGTGCACGGCTGCTATTGTTTCTCCATCTGGTTCCATTCACAACCAAACATGATGCAGAGTTGACTCGTTACTGCTGAGGAGTGGCGGGTAAGAAAGGTAAGAGCCTGGGCGCAAGCCCAGGCCTCCCTGGCAAAGGTCCCTCACCTTAGCCTCTGTGAATGCACAGACCAGCACACACTGGCAGCCTGGGAGTGCTAACCAGTCAAGGACACTGCACAGTGGCTCCCTTTGGCTATTGCTTCCCTAACAACTAAACTCCACAATGAACTCCCATGCCTTCATGAAGAAAATTCCAGAATAACCTCAATGTTAACAAGCAAAGAGAGTTCTAATATCTGTCCTCAATTTTTAGAGGCAGTATTTGTTACAACTAGCAGAAGTCTCAGAACAGACAAGGCACACCCAGGTGAAAGGAACGCTCAGTAGAGGTTCTGTCTGTTCTTCCAGACAGGGTTTCTGTGTAGTCCTGGCTGTCCTGGAACTCACTCTGTAGACCAGGCTGGCCTCCAACTCCCATGTGCTGGAACTAAAGGCATTTGGTACCTTGGCTCAAATGTGGATTCTTACAAAAACCAAGTATATCCATGTTAGTCATGTTAGTTACATCACACACATGCGGTATTCAACTTTCACCTATAAAAGCTTTTAAGTCCATTGTCTTATCTTTATTATTGCTGGGCCAGATATTCTGTTCGTGTCCATGTGGGCAATGGGTGGTCTAACTGGCTGGGGATTCAGATAGCTCATCCCCCTCGCACAAGGCAGGAGTAGCAGGGATTAGAACCTAACCCTTACATGGTGGTGACCTTACCAAAGCAAAGATGCTCTCTCAAAGCCCGTTGGCACAACGCGACTGTCTGGGCCTCTTACTCCTTTCACGACAGGCGTGGGAATCAGCCTCCATCCATGGCCCAGGGTAAGGACAGGAACCAGAATGGAAGCAGTGCCCAGTGAGGATTAATCCTTCAGAAGCCTGAGGAGTTTCCTTTAAACAGTGTCTCTGCCTTTACAGGACCAGGGCAAGGCAGGGCAAGGCAGGGGATGCCCTTTCCCACAAGCCTGCTCGATCTAGACTCTGCTTCTCAGTCCAAGTTAGAGCTGTGGTGAACACTTAGCTCAAAGCTCCCTGGCACTTACCCTTTGCCACACTTGGGGTTGGGGTTATCAGAAAGGAACATGGGCAGGAATTTCATGAATTCTTTCCCCTGAGGCCTCTGTTTGCCTTCTGGAGTCAGAGGTCTGCAGCGGACACAGGTTGGGTCCATCACTGGCAAAAAAGGAGAGCCAATCATTAGAAAAATGGGCCGTAAGACTTAAAACGGCAGCAACAACAAACACTCAAGATTTAACACTTGAAGACTAAGTGTTTGAGACTACACACAAGGTTTCCTTGCATCTTTCCCTCCTCAAAGCTTCGTCTCCATGAGGCTTCTAGGCCCAATAAGTGACAGACTCAAGCCATTCATATTAGGCAGGCTATACAGCAAACCCCTCCTGGACGTAGGTGCCCTGTTCGGACGAACACCTAAGAGCCCAGCACTTACACCAACACAGCCTTTACAAAGTAGGTGGAGAAAGCATGCCTTTTTACAGACAGACACCAGTTGGCACCAGAGAGCAGTAAGTGTGCTCTGCACAAATGCCAAGTCTGATGGGGACCAAGCCCTTGATGCAGCTCTGAGAGTCACATGTGTGACTGAGCACATGACAATGACAGAACAAGACAGCCCCAACACTGACAAACATGCACAAATGAAAGGAAAATGAAATGGCTAAGTGATGCTACCCTTTTTCTTAAAAAAAAAAAAAAAAAAAAAAAAAAAAAAGTCAAGTACCGGAAATAAAGTACCAGAAGCATTGCAGAACTGGTGCGTGACATTGTAGAGTCTACAGCAGGAGGATTGTGGTGAGACCCAGTCAAAGTAATCGTCAATCCAGGACGAGGGAGCAAAGCCTATGCGAGTGCTGGAGAGGAAAGAGACAGTGACAGGCTTGTTGGGACTCTTGCAAACTCCAGCTCCTTCCCTCTATTTGACATTGCCACATGACTGACCAACCTTTCCAGATAGCCCATGGCCAATAAAACCACTTTGCTCACATGAAACTTGGTCTAACACTTTTTGAAATGACAACAAAAAGCAACCTTCCCAAAGAAAATCTGTTTTTGGTGAGAAATTTTAGGCCTGAGTTGATCCTGGCCATGAGTTCCTCCTACCTCTTTCTTTTTTCCTTTCTTTCTTTTCCTTTTTTCCTTTCTTTTTCTTTTTTTCTCCCCCCCCTTTCTCTTCCTTTCTTCCTTTTTTTAAAGATTTATATATATATATATATATATATATATATATATGTATATATGAGTACACTGTTAGATGTTTACAGACACACTGGGAAAAGACATCGGATCCCTTTACAGATGGTTGTGAGCCACCTCGTGTTTGCTGGGAATTGAACTCAGGACCTCTGGAAGAGTAGTCAGTGCTTTTAACCGCTGAGCCATCTCTCCAACCCCTTCTGCCTCTTTCTGTTCACAATTGAAAAGGACCAAACCCAGGCAGGTGACGAGAACTGGTCTAACCCTACCTAACTCAGGAGGCTGAGACAGGGCCGGCCTCCACACACAGAAAGCATATCTCAAACTAAGCATTAATTAAGGACAAAAGTACAAAGGACCAGACAGTCCTGACACTAACTAGATGTCAAGCTCAGCTGCGTTAAATATCTGCTGCACCAGGGAGTCATTGTCACAGCCCATGCCGCCGCACACCATGTTCTGCCCTCTGTGGGAACTGTAGTTATAGCCTTCCTCCACGACAAAGTACACAGGTGGGCCCGAGTGCAGGTACTGACCGAGTGATTTGAAATAGTCAATCACATACGAATCCTGAAAGGAAGACCAAAGACAGAAGTATGGTTGGATGGGAGATGCTAAGAATGGAGGGTGCTAGGGCCCGAGCCGCCAACCTAGATGGTTCATGGTTCTTTCCTCCCAGGTCCCAGAGTGCACTTGTTGCTAAGCCCCAGACAGAAGGGATCTCCCAGTGATCCCAGGAGACTGGCTGCTCCACCTGTAAGGCTCCACCATGAGAAGTTATGAGCTCACAGGCCAGCAGCCTACCCCAGCAGAGCCCTGCGGCAGATCACTGTTGCCTCTTGCTTGGCTTGCATTCAGAAGCAAGCAGTAACACGTACACACATGCTCTGAAAACTACTCAACAGCAGCTAACAAGGCTAAAGGAAGGAGAGCAGCTTACGTTTGGCATTGAGAGAGACTGATCCAATCCGATGTCTACTTTGTTCACTACCGCAATACTGAATGATAGAACGCCCACAAACACAGCTATCTGGAAAAAAAGCAAACCGTGAGATGATCGCTAATGCAATCATAAACTGAATTAGAAAAATAAAATCTCACACACCAAAGATACGACTCTATTGATTTGTTTTGGGGTAGTATTAGAGGTTGAACCCCATGCCTTGTGTAAGACTAGGCAAGGACTCTACCACTGAACCACACTCCCAGTCCAAAGCCAGACTTAGTATAGCACCTACAGGGCTTTACCACTGCCTCTTACACACTCGTGCACGAGTGCAAGCACATGCACACAGCCTAACTCTACTATGGAACTCTAATTCTGTGTATGGATTATTACAATTGTGTGTGAGAGACGCAGTACACACTAGAAGATACAAGGGAGAGGAGCAGGGCTTCATTGGCTTTCTTTGCAGCATTCTGTAAAACTACTACTATTTTAAAACAAAACAAAATAAAACCCCAACTCAAATCCAATGTTACCAAAACTATTGTCAATGTTGACTGATTAACAACTGCACTAGAGGTGCAGGAGAGATAGCTCAGCAGCTGAGAGGACTGACTGTAGACACGCATGCAGGTAAAACACCAATGCACATAAAAGAAAAATAAGCCAAAAAATTTTTTTAAAAATTGCACTAGAAAAGCGCCCTGCTATTGTATGTATTTGCCTTTGTGTTTTTACACTGTACTAACAGTGGTTGGAATTGCCCTCCTGGGCCTCACAGAAGGCATGTGACAGACACATCTGTGTAGAGAGAGAAGACAGAAACCATAGGAAAGCTCGTACCACAATTGGCCGCAGCCAGTCCTTCAGCAGAAGAGGGGCAAAGTAGTTTTTGAAGAAGCGAAACAGGTGGCTTTCGGAGGCGTGGGTACCCTGTCCATCGTCAGCACCTCTGACACAGCACAGGATGTCCAGACGGTTTTTCTGAGCGTATAGAGATGAAGGGAGGGTATGGAGACAATCTCCAACTTCACCCAGACTCCAGACTCAGACACACCCTTGTCCTTACCTCTTGCCTCTTAATATCTAACCCCAAGAGGCTCACAAAGCAGGAGATTTGAAGGAGGAAGTCAATGAGGACTGCCATCCCCGCAAACAGAGAGAAGGTGTGGACAGCTGGCATTGAGGACAGCGCCCCTACAGGGAGAGAAAAGCACTGTCATGCCACCCAGAGGACCACGGGTCTCGGGGTTATACGCCCACGCACATATGCCATTTCAAATCTCTTGACCCACATTATAGTGATCCATTTTAGGATCAAAAGTATTTGTAATAAGTTGTCAGTATTTAATAGTGGAATAAAGTTTAAATAAAAATCTAGATTCGCCATATTATTTCAGAGGAAAACATTTGTGATGCTGGGCCAGCCACGTGATCCTAGAATCAAATGAGGAGGACGTTTGCCTCTCTTTAGATGGGGCATGTGCAGTCCTCAGGATGCAGTAGGATCCTGCCCCCAAGTTTGGTAAAGCCACCCTGACCCTGAGGCACAGTATGAGCTGCTATTAAAAAACACACTTGTGCTGATTTTCTTACAAGAGCAAGAAGGTATCTTGCCCTGCACCTGTGACTGGCAAAGGCACAATAAAGAGCACAGCTTTCCTGTGAACTCTGGAGAAACAGGAAGTGACATGGTGCCAGCATGCCTCCACTGCAAGCTTGCCACCTGAACCTGCCTACGACGGCCCGTCTAAGAGCTGGGGATCACTCGGGCACTGCAGCAGTGACCTCAGACAACAAAGACTGTCTTCTCCGCACAGACTTCTGGCCCCATTCAGTCTCTACGAGGATCAAGCCACTTTCTCTTTCTGCGCTTTAGAGACAAACTGAGCAGACAACACCATGATTCAGTGACGGCTTTGCACAAAAGAACCCTGAGGATTTTTGTTCTAGCTCATTATAACTCCTTGTACCAAAGCACTACAAGAAGCTCTGCTCACTAATGAGCCTGTTTCCCCTGGGAGTTTGTGCTCAGGAGAGGAAGCCTGTGTAAAAACAAAGGCAGAGCATCCTGCAGGCCAACCTGCGTGGCACTGCCAAGGGGAGAGCCGAGGACTCTGTGGCCATGTGGGGATGCCATTTTCAAATTCTAACACTTAAAATAGGCACAAGAGGAGGAGATGGCAGAAGAGCCCGAGTCTCTGTCATCCTCTGTCCCAGCATCAGTACTGTGCTGGGACAGAGAAGACGCAAAAGCTGACTCCAGAGAGACTGCCAGTTAGCCAAGACACTGCGGTCCAGCAAGCAGCACTCCTAGTGTGACGCAAGCTCTCGAAAGAGAGCAACATAGGGCATAATCAGATACCCAGCAAGCCACAGGCCTTATATGATCTACAGGAAATTTACCAAAGAAAAATGCTGAGGTCTCAGAAAAGGATGAAAGGAACATGGTTGGGGCCACTTCCCCAAGGATCCTGCCCAGCTGCTGATCCAGTGTCTCCTCCTGAAGACGCTCATCTCTCTTAAAGAAAAAAAAAAGGAATTATTAAAATTTCTCAGTAGCAGAGCTGTCTGGTTCCTGTCTTCTGTTAGCTGTAGCAGCTGATCAATCCCTTCAGTTGAGTCAGATCACTGACGGGGACAGGGCACCACATGAGAAACTAAGCAAAACTGAGTCATGTTATCAGACAACTGCCTGGTCTACATGGCTTGCAAGAAGATAGATCAATACAGGACACTTGTATGTCACCGAGTCTCCACTAAGACTAAGGACTTCTGGCAGCTCAGACCAAATCCTACAATGGCAGAGTATGCCGACACTGCCTTGAGCCGTGTCTCAGAGCAAGACAAATCTGCTATGTGTCTGCTGTGTCCTAGAAATCACTTTAGTTTCATTACTACCTGAAGTAATTCCCTACGTGTGTTCGTTCCTACTGCACCTATGTGACAAGGGTATCTACTACCAAGTTCTCATTTTGTATCTCCTTCACCAAGTCAGAGAGGGCTGAGATTCTTGGTTCTAAGTTGCAGATCAAATCAAAGAGACCACAGTGCCATGGAGGAAAAGGCTGTGAGCTGTGTTCTCCTAGGCAGTACTGAGCAGCCATTTACACACCTAGCGCTTACACAGACACTGAGCTCCCGAGAAGACGGAGACTTACCTGGTAGGACTGCACTAGAATGAAGATGTTGTCCACCCCGACAGCCAGCACCAGGAATGGGATGACCTCAATGACTATGAGGGTCAGTGGCATCCCGATGTAGCTGAAGATGCCCAGGGAGCAGGCCACAGAGCTCAGTACTATCAGGATCCCCGCAATGCCCAGCGAGATTTTAGAATCCACCTGATGTTGGACAAAAATCATAGGTCATCAGAGAGCTTTCTGTCCTCCCTGTTATAGGGCTCACTCAAAGAAAAGTGTTAAATGTACAACCCGCAGTGTGAGAGAACAAAGAAAAAACTTGTAGGTTTCTCCCTAGCAACAAAATTCATGCACTTACAGGTACTAGAATGGTACTACAAAACCGAGGGAAAAAAGTGGTTTGTGTGAATTATGTAAAGTAAACCTTAAGAAGTGAAGAAAATAGATGCAGAAAACAGAAAAGTTATATAGAGTCAACATGATGTTCACACACAAAGAACAACACATCTGAAGTAACGTGGTGAGGAACGTCTGACTGAGGAGAGGGAGACAACATGTCACCGTTTGTATGTCATGTCTAATACCCTCGTCGCATGCACCTCACACTCACCAGAAGCCTGCTGCAGCTCTGGATGTGGCCCAGGGCGAGGGAAATGTACAGAAACATCACAGCGTAGCTGATGACGACGGTGAATACGTCACTATTACTTTCCCGATTGAGTTCATCTTCAATGCTTCGCTCAGCAGTGAAAGAAATGGTCAGATTTGGATTCTTGTAGTTTTTCACAAAATTAATAAACCTAACGGGCAAGCAAATTTTTATATTTTTAATTAAAAACGACAGGCTAGAGGAGAGTCTCAATACTTCGGACACAAAGGCCATCCTGCTTGACCTCAACCCTGGAGCCCAGGCAAGATGCTCTCAGAGCACAGGAAATCCAGCCAGGCTGACTGCCCTGCCCCCCGACGGTGGTGCTGGAGATCAAACCTAGGACCCTGGGCACTCTAAGGCAAGCTCTCAACCTCTAAGCCGTAACCCCATCCTGACGTTGTTTACTGTTTAGAACAAGTTTAAAATTGGCTCGTGTTCCCTTTCGTTCTCAGAGACACTATGTGCCCACGCTGCTTGAGGATTTCTGAACCAAAGTGATCCTTCTGTCTCAGCCTCCAAGTACTAGGATCACTGGCATGCACTGCCATGTTAAACTTAAATGTAACACATGTGAATGAATATAGGTACATGGAATAAAATTTTAAAAGTGGACATATAAGTTGAACACAATCTGTCAGGCCTGGTCTGATTTCTTTACAGGAAATGATCAGCCACTTCTCAAAGTCACATACAATTAGAGACCCAAGCAGCCATAACAGTCTGAGAATGAACAAAGTAAAATTATATTTTCTAGTTGCCACGGTAATCCAGAAAGCGTGACACTAGCACAAGGGCAGACAGACAGAAATGCTCAGAAGAACTACAGACACATGTGTCTGAGGGACTGACTTCTGGTAAGCACACTATGGCCACTCAACAGTACAGGGAAAAAATCTTGTCAGCAAACGGTTAAAGACAATAAATGGAGAGCTGTATGCAAAGAATGAGGCTGGACCCTTACCTTACACCACAGACAAAAATGAATGGCCTGGACTGTCAAAGGCTGGCAGGACCTGGTCTCAAAAAGCCGAGGGTTGGGTCGATAACTCTACGGCAGAGCATTTGCCTAGCATGCTGGGGCCTGGGTTTGAAAGGTTTAAGTGGACCAAAGGCCAAAAAAGAGGACTTAAAATTATAAAATCCTCAAAATAAAACACAAGACTTAAGCTCCTGTCATTATGTCAAGCCATAGACTCATCAAACACACAGACAACAGAAAGATGGACACTGAACTTCAAAATGAAAAGCCACCCAAAGGGGAAGGACCACAGAAACAGAGGAAAAAATCCTGAAATCATGTATCTGATAAAGGACTTCTATTTAGGATACATAACAAAATTTTATAACTCTAAATAGAAGAAGCACAAATTATCCAATTAAAATGGGCAAAGGATATGGAGAATAAGTTCACAAAAAGATGCTTAAAAATTTTAGTCATTGAGAAAATACAAATCACAGTACTGAGGCTGTCACTCCGACAGTGGAATCCTCAGTGAGCACACACAAAGCCCTGCGTTCTATCCCTAGCACTGCATGAAACCGGGTATGGTGCTAGAGCATGCCTGTAATCCTGGAGGGTCACAAGTTCAAGGCCAGCTTCTGCCACACAGGACTGTCTAAACCACAAAAAAGAAAATCAGAAAACAACTCGGTGTCATCCATCGGAACAGCTGGGATGTCAGATAAAGCATGCAAGCATAGAGTGGTGTTACGACATAGTGGGAAATCGTCAATCAGGTCTTCAAATGGTTAAAGCGGAGTTATTCTAAGATCCAGTGATTCTACTCCTACAGATATGTATGTTTCCAAAGGAAATGAAAACACATCTGCTAAAAACGTGTATACAAATATGCACAGAGCCGTTCTTTATAATAGCCAAAGGACAGCTGCAACCCAACTGTATGTGGATGACAAATGCATGGATAAGTGAGGTAGTTATATGCAGTGGGGTGTTTGGTCAGAATGAGAACACAGCACCAACACGTCACAACCTGGACACATTACATACGGTAAGCAGAGGAAGCCAGGTGCAAAAGCCCACATACATAACAGTATTCATACAACATTCAAGGCATAAAAGTCTATGAGGACAAAAAGATCTGTGGTTGCCTAATGCTGTGGGTGAAAGGCTGAAATGGGGTGTGCAGGGCAGCTAAAGGGAACAGCATTTATCCTAACATAATTAAGACGTTCTATTGCTGAGGCCTTAAAAGTGGGACACTCAAAATGAGTGGACTTTATGCTTTACCACTACTTCTGTATTCCCGGGTGCCTGTTTAAGCCATCTGCTCCTAGGCAGTCTATTCAAGGACTTCTTAGCGTAGCTACTACCAAGTGCAAAGGGTCCTGGAACCTAGACCTGCTGCCATACAGAGTGAGGTCCAAGCGCACGTGCTGCCCAGGCCCAGCCCCGTGAGTGACTCACTCTTTCTCCCAGGCCCAGGCCCTCTGGAGCTTCTCTGTGTTATTATAGTAATTATTGACAGGGAAGGTAATCACAAGTGCGGTGGCATTGTTGTAGTTCTGATCTAGAAAGCAAAATATGACATAAGAAAGCCAAGTATTAGAATGCAAAGTCAGATAAAGATGAATCACCACACTCCATTGCTGGCTCTGGTTTCCTGACTCAGTGAGCGAGCGGCTGGCACAGAACTGGTCTGTGCTGTTTCAGCTAGTAAAGGCAAAGAATTCTGACCTCTGTTGTTCAGGAAGAGTCACCTTTCCACTCTAACAAGAATCAATTCTTGTTTGGTCTCTTCTTATACATATTTCTATTAATTTCACATGATGGGTTAAACATATATTTTCATCCATGTGTATAAGACATTTGATAACATGTATCCCTATTGATCTCCCCTGCCCCTACCTCGCCCCCAAGCTGATGCCATCCTCTTCTAGTCTCTCTGTATCTCAGTGACAGGGTCCCTCTATAGCCCTGACTGTCCTGGCTGGCTTCAGACTCATAAAGATCCATCTGCCTTTGCCTCTCAGTGCTGGGATCGAAGGCATGTGCTACCATGCCTGGCCAAAGAACATTGTAAAATTTCAAAATTCTCAACTCCATTTCAAAACCTCATTCTATTCTTAGTTCTCTTCAAGATGTGAGCAGCCAGCTGTGGATGCTTTCGCAGCACACCAGGCAAGCACATGTCTTCCCCCTTTGCCCCCTTCACAAAGGAACATCTGCTCTACAATGGCACCCTGGAACCCAATGGGTCACACACCTCAGAACTTTGGAGACTAAGGAAGGTAAAGTTGTAGCTGGCCAGGGTCACCTGGCCAAGTTCTAGGTCACCCTGAGCTACAGAGCAAACACAAAACTCAAAACAGAAAATCTGTCTTAAGACATTGCTCCATTTCCATCTATAAAGACAGAGAATGCGTGCTTATTCTTTTCTGTAGTACAATATATTCCAGGATAATTTAACCAAGTCCCCATTGCTGGAGATATTTGCAAGTTTTAAAAATTACAAACAAAATTACTACAAAGGCTCCACAAAATTTTAATATATAGAGCTTATATCTGTAGAATCAATTTTTACCTGCCATCTTTGAGTCAAAACTATGTGTTATGCCCCATTCCTCAGGAAACCCAGAAGAGCTCAAGAATTGCAAAGTCTGCTGCAATTTGCATATAAGAGTCTCTTTTATTTCGAGTCTTGACTTGGATTGCAAATCCCTACAGTTTGGAGCAACCCCCAGCTCAGGTGTCTTAGCACTTCTATACAGAGCAGTTAGAAATTCCTTGACCGCTTAGGGTGAAGGGGAGGAAAGGTGGGTGAGGTAAGTTACAACTCAGACAAGATACCATTTGGTAGGGCATACCATTTGGTAGGGCGGAATTGAGAGACTAAGTGAGGGATTAAAGAGTATCTTTTGTGGGGCTATCAGGAACTAGTTTTATGGCTGGCCACAACTCTCTGTGACCTGTGATTATCCCTTTTCTATGATTTAAGCGTGGGACCCTAATCTCCTTCCCTCAAGGACAGGCACCAGCTGCACCTGGCTGTCAGAAAGAGTACTGGCCTTGGTGCCACCAAAGCTGGGGCGGTTTTTTGTCACTTGTCTTATTCTGGCTGGCACCCGAGGCTCCTTGAGTCCTCTCGGAGCCGCTAGGGAGGTGGAAAGAACCCCCAAGTTTGCTGCAAGGGGGGAGGGGGAACAGAGCTTCCAGGGGCTGGGCAGAGGCAAGCTTCACTGTGCTTGCTGTGGAAGGGAGCCTGGGGGAAGGGGAACTTCTACAGGAGAGTGTAGAAGCAAGCTGCCTGTGCACCTCATATGGACATATCTAGTTTTTGATAAGTTCTGTCAAAATTCCCTCCAAAGTTTTGATCCTGTATTTCACACTTAATAGTAACTGAATTCTACCTTGGGCCAGGTTTTATCTCATGAGCTGTAGATACACCAACCTTGGGCCAGGTTTTATTTCCTGAGCTGTAGATATGTCAACCAGCCATTCCCGCCTGGGGCTTCTAGTCTAGTAACTAGCCACCACTACCCAGCAAGAAAGAGCTTTTTATGACACAGAGCTTTTTATAAGGCAGAATACATCTCAAATACAGATCACAACTTCTCCCCTGGCAGGGAGGGAGGGAACAAAAGCTATCTGGCCTCTTTAGCAGTGGGAGAAAAACTTGTTTGGCTGGCAGCAATTACAGATGTTGGAGGTGTCATAACAAGATACCTGGCAAGATCTGTGCCCAAAGGAGTGCCACAGGAAGTAGCCGGTGAGAAGCAGCAGCCCTTCCGTTCTGAGCGTTCACCGTCCTGACTAGTTCTGTTTTCTTGCTTTGTTAAAACACACCGTCTAGTCTCACTATGCAGCCTACGCAAGCAGGAAACTCACAGTCCCCCGCTCATACCTCCTGGATGTCGAGAGTCTATTTGGTCTAGACCTCCACAACTGGCTCATTTCTCTTAAATCCAGAATAAAATTCAAAGCCAAAGCTAAAGGAGATATTTTGGGGACTCAACAGATGGGGGAATAAGACTACCCATTTTCTGAATTTAGTAAGTACACTTGCTGGCTCAGGACAGAACCAGGACAGTGCTGTGGACCAGGGACTTCTTACCATCGTAGCCACCCAACACAAGCCATGGGAACACTGGTCCTCCAAATGTACCCAGACAAGGACCGTGGAGCAAACTCGTATCATTCAAGGAGGCGGGAGCCCTGCCGACAGTTCAGAGAAACATCATTAGAACCTCCAAGTCATCACACCAACCTAAACACTTGCATGGCATATCTGCACTGAGTACACTCTAGTTCCTTAGTGACTAACACAGCTGTCACACACCCCAGGAAATCAAGTCACTGGG
>JADRCD010220147.1:0-30752 GCA_019843815.1 Montemys delectorum
AGGGAATTTCTTGCTTGATTCCAGAAATGTGTACATCACCCACACCCCACACGTTATCATCCTTCGTGTAGACACTTAGAGATGGCTTGCTGTAAGAGAGGATGGGAGAGAATGGAAAACAAAATATATGACATAGAAAGGTGTCAATCCTGTTTAAAATATGGCCCACAGGTGTGATGAGTATTATTTGCAAAACTGAATACCCTATTGAAGCGTAGGAGCTTCCACTCAACACATTCATTTTTCCTTGCTTTTGACACTCATCACACCAGAAAGGAGTTCACCTCACAAGACATTTTCAATGTATCTGTAAAAGTTAGCTTGTAATATTTCCTATTGTCTATAAAGAGTTTTTGCTGCTGTCATCCTGACAGATCAGACGTTTTGCCTAAAATATTTATGGTAGACCTAATCCTAGTTCAATGTTGCTATTAAGTCAGGGAAATGAGACTGGAGGAACTATATAAATTGAATTATTCGAACAAAGCCTTTTCTTTTTTGCTTCATATCTTTCTCAATGTCTGTGATGAGTTTGTCAATTAAAAATACCTTTACTTTGATTGAGGTCTGAACCTGATATACCTCCAAGAATTTTGGACTCAAAACTAAATGAAAAGGGACCACGGAGGCATTCAAGCAACAACCACCCAAATTTGAATAAATTACAGTTGTTCCATTTTGCCCCAGCAGCCAGAAAGCCACAGGCGTTTTACCACTCCAAAGGGGTCTACAAAACTGAGGGAGAGTATATGATGTGAGGAGAGACTGCACATGGCTGTTGCTTCATTTGTGTTTAACAGCCACAGAAAAAGGCCTTGGTTTCAATTCAAGAGCATCCCTTGAAAAACCAGTGCATTTCAAACAGCAGTTCTCATTTTTAAAATAGAACCAATACTTCAATAAAACCTTGAAATTCTCATCCTAAAAACACTCTACAATTCTTTTTGTTAATTAGGGAGTCAGAGGTATAGGAAATTGCCTTATTTTTCTTCATATTTTTATTCTTGAATAATTCTATAATGGACAGTTTCTGGTATAGAGCCCATTCATGAATTTTATTTCACAAACATGTAGTAGGAACTTCAATGCATCAGGACAAATTCATTTGTTGATGATCATAAACACGTAAAAGACTAGGTGCCAGACTTATAAAGCTCCTAACTATTTTCCTCCTTCCATATTAGCATGTCTGTTGAGATTGTCGTTGTTCAGGTCTCCTTTAGGCAGCCATATTGTTGAGGTATCATGGGTGTACCTTCTCTGTCATTTCTATGAGACACTGTGTCAAAGGTGTTCCGTGACATCACTGGGGTTAAAACTGAATTCTTGTTCTCTGGCATTAAGAAATGGAACTTTCTGCAATGTCATTGAGCCAAAGTGGTCATATCCAAGTGAACAGCATCTTATCAAAGAGTCTATAGAAGGTTTCCTCATCCTACCCTGACCCCCTCGCCCCATCATCTCCTCTGCCACATGATGTATGCTTTCTGCCTTTTGCACTGTGAGGGTGAGGTTGAAAAATGCTGCCTATGTAACAGCCCCACTAGACACCGAATCTACTCTGTGTAACCTCAGACTTCCCCGATCTATGAGAAGCAAATCTTTATTGCCTATAGGTTATCACACCTAAGGTATTTTGTTACAGTAGCAGAAACAAACTGAGACAGTGGATAGAAACAGGTAACCTGAGGAAGCCTGAAAGATTGACAAGAAAGAGAAGAGAAGAAGTCTTCAGTCAAAGGAGCAGAGTTCGTGAAGAGGAAGCAAATTGGCAGACTTGTACGGCACAGCAACTTGGAAGAGGAGGACCAGGTGGCAACTCACCAGTGGGGCATTCTTACATTAGGTTTTATCTTGAGGACAAAGAGGGAAAAAGAGTTATTGACAAATGAGAACCTATTTACACTTTAGGAAGATCCATGCCTACAATGGCATGAAGCTACAGGTAGACAGATGGTCCCATCAGAAATCTAGTTGAGAGTGAAGAAAAAAAATTCCAAATAATATTAAAGGAAGAACTAGGACTTGTCAGTCAACTAACTGCAAGTAGACTTGAGATGGCACACACACACACACACACACACACACACACGTAGATACACACACACACACACACACACGTTGATAAACACACACAAAGACACACAAAGGATATCCCTAAAGATCTTGCAATGTGAGCTTCAAGAACGTGTGATAATTTCAGATACCCCTCCCCCCACCTCACTTTTTCTCTTGCCCTTATGATGTTTGAAATCAAACCTATGTATATCCTTGTGCAAATTGGGACAAAGACTTTAGCACTGAGACAGATCCCTATTACATTTGACTACATCTCCATGTTAATGAAACTCCAGTAATCTTGGAGTTAGAGAATCTACTCGTCTCACGTGTTCCTTTGTTTTGGTGTGGAAACTAACTATAACCTTCCTTGGTAATAGTCAATCATATTGGCTTTTCTGTCCACATAGTCAATGAGTTGCAGAGCAATGTTCTGTCAAGATATGTGACTTCCTAGAGGCCATGAGTTCTGAGATGGTCTTGAAAGTCTGGTAGAGACAAATGATAGGAAGGGTGTCAGGCTGAGGGAACATTATCAATAAAGGTGAAATAATAAATGTGCCTGAGAGACTGCCAGTGGGTCAATGATATCTTGTACTCCCCCTACAAATGACTTTGACCTTCTACCTTTAAAGACACGATGTTCGTCTAGACTCAAGAAATTAGAGAATATCAACCACTTGATGTCTAAGTAGGTAAAGTGTCCTACAAATGGGGAAATCTGAGTTTGTTTCCTTGTTCTTATATTCTCAGTAAGGGAGAGAAGATAGAAGTTCACTGGGGTTCATTGCTTAGCTACTTGGAAAGCCCAGGTCACAAGTGAGAGACTCTGTGTCAGTAAACAAGTTGGACAGTGACTGAGAAATAACACCCATGGTTGAATTCTGGCTTCCATATGCATGAACACACAAGTGCATACATGTGCATGCATGCACACTTGCACAAGCATACATATGAGTCTGTGTGTGTGTGAGAGAGAGAGAGACAGAGAGAGAGAGGGGGAGAGAGAGGGGGGAGACAGAGATGGTAGGAGGGAAAAAGGAAGGGAGAGAGAGAGGGAGAGAGAGAGGGAGAGAGAGAGAGAGAGAGAGAGAGAGAGAGAGAGAGAGAGAGAGAGAGAGAGAGATTATCCCCTCCCTCAGGACATATGTTCTGAGATTTGGGAAACTTCTTTTCTATTTCTGCCTACAACCCCATGTCCTCACCTCACCAGCTAAAGGAACAAACATTTAAAGCAAACCAAGCAGGCTTGGAATCTCAACAGGGACTTGTGCCTACTGAAATTCTGACTTGTATGTGCATGACTTCTGTAAACTAATTTGTAGCTGACCTCATATGACTTCATAAAGGTTTAATAAAATATTGTCAGCACATTCAGGTTTCAGAGTTCAGCCACTTCCCCTGTGTTGTATAATAATTCACACCAGGTTTTACTTTGAAGCATTTGAGAGATGATAATATTGAAGATAAGCTCTCTGGATCAAGGAAATCAAAGTGGAGAACACTAAAGAACTTCCATGGGCATCGCATGATTGCTACGTATTTTCTAGCTTTCTCACGTCCAGACAAATATCATGCCTTTAAAAGTAGACCTGACACCAGTCACTGAAAACACTGAGACAGGAGGGGGTTTATTATTCAGAAAACAAATATCTGAAAGTGAGAAGTGTTCAGTCTTTGTCCTATTTCAATTACTGAAATATTTTGCTTTATAATTAAATACTTTAAGACAATTTCATTCTCTCATAGTGCATTCTGATAATGCTTACCCTCTATCTCACTCCCTCTTACCTATAAGTCCTCTTCAAGTCCCCTTCCCTCATTCATGATTTTGGTCATATTCAATTTGCTTGATTCTTTTCTTGAGGTCCACTGAGTTTGACCAGTGTCATCTGTGTGACCATGTATTTGAAACTATCCCTTGGGGTAGGGTGGGCTCCTCAGTGGGTACATATTAGAAGAAAATGACTCCTTTGTCTCAGAGTCCCTTAGGAGCCATAGGAGGGATAGAGCTTAGTCACCACCAAATGAACACTCTTATTTCATCCAAACCCTTAGTCCCTGATCTGGAAGCACCAAATCACTGTAAAGCAGTTTCAAGATACAGGGCCATTTTACCTAGAAATAAGTATTTCTAATAGCAATTTTAATGTACCTAAAATGTTATTAAATTTAGAAAAACTAATGATTCCTTTATCCAGCTTTAGCCAGTTTTGACACAGCAAATAAGCAGTTTTAAAAAGTACTTTTATAGTATATATGTATGCTAAATCATTGATTAGTCTGGATTATGAACTTAAAATACACGAACACAACACTTAGCTGAGTGCTTTTCTCTACTTTTTCAGTGCATCATATGAAGAAAGGCAATGCCTAATAGCTCAGTTGGAATGATACAGTAATAAAATCTACAGGAATTCTTGCCATGGTAGCCACACTCATATCCCCGGGAGCCTGGAATGCTAGCTCATTGCACTGTTTCTGTGCGTGCGGCGCGAACTTTGTAACCCCAGGGTCTCACTGTTCTCTGGCTGCTTCTCTGCTCTGTGTCACTCCTATTAGCAACCCCCGCAGCTGAGTGAGCTGTTTGAGAGCCCTTGAGTGTTTTTTCCCTTGTGGGTTACCTGAGGGATACAAACGGGATCACGAGCTTAAGTCTGAACTTGTGAAGGCTGAGGTACCTCTAGAGATGATGGAGGTAAGATCTGACTCCCCCTGGTACTCTGCCCCTCTGTCCTCTTCCCCTGTTACCTTCTCCCTCGTTCAACTGCTCTTAACACACTGGTCTTCGTGTTTTTTTTTTCCTTCAAAAGTGATAAACTGTTTCCTGTCACAGCTAAGCTCTGACACAAGCCTTCTCTTTCTCCAGGCTTTATCACGCGAGTTTTCCTTTATTGTGGATCGACCATCACAGTGAGCCAGTCTCCGATAACCTTTCCTACCTTATTAGTGTTCCCCATCGTTGTCCACCCTTACAGCCCATTCTTACTTTAACACGGAGTTTGTCAAGAGCATTGAAGACTTCGTTATTCACAAGGCAGACATCCTGCCAGTTTTGTTGACTGCCTGGAAGACTGCGTCTACAAGGATGAATTAATCTGCTGCAGAGCTAATCGGATGTGCTCAAGGATCCGCCTAGCCTCAGGGAAGCCGGAAACACAAGAGAGACCACCAGCACATCTGATCCTTCTCAGGACACTATCTCAGTACACTATTCAAATGAACCCCCTACAGTTTGACATCTTTGTGGGAGTTTGAGGAACAGGGTTAAGAATTTCTTCTCCCCTCTAGAAAAGGCAACACAAATTTAGCCAATTCAAATTAATGGGTAAGAAATCTAGCTATTGACTGGATTGATTCAACTAGTGCCAGTAGCCTTTTTAGATTTAAGATAATATTTTTTTTTTCTGGCACCAGAGATCAGACCGAGGGCCTCACACATGTAAGGCAAACATTCTACTCCTAGCTTCATCTCCAGCCCTAAAACAATTTAACATAAAAGTATTTACAGTGATTTTTGCAGATGTATAATTCTCTCATTTCTTGAGGCCTCACAAAACCTTGTTTCTTCAGTAAACTTCTAAGTACCTATATTGGCTATTTTATTTTGATAACTTTGGTGGATGCATAGAATGTGTCTTATCTGATCAGAATCTCTTAAGAATTATGCTTGTCTTCAGTGTTCCAGGCACTATGAAACCAAACAAGGATACTGGCCCAGGGACAGTATTCTGGTGGAGGTATAAACAGGACTTTGAAACACATCCCTTAGGACTCCTGTTTATAATAACCACACACAAGACAAATGTTAATGTCTTGCCACAACACTCACATATTATTTTATTATTTTCTTTTTGTGTTTTTCTCAGGTGTGAGCGTGTGTGTGTGTGTGTGTGTGTGTGTGTGTGTGTGTAGTGTGTGTGTGTGTAGTGTGCATATGTACATAAGCATGTCTGGCACATATAGCTAAGGTGCGAGCACCTGCATATCGAGACTGATATCTGCAATCATGCACGAACACTTTTGTTCTTTCCTCGCGGTGGCAGGATTCCTCAGCCTTAACAACCAGCCTGCTCTGGGGTCCTTTGCCCCTGCCTTTAAGGCTAGAATTACAGGGGACCACCACCCATAGTTAACATTTACTTCAGTTCTGTGACTCAGCACCCTGGTTGTCATGCTTGGGATGCAAATACTCCACCCATCTTCCCAGGCTTTAAATTTTAAAATTTTTATTGAAAACTAAGTTTCCGATGAATCAGTACATATGCAATGTTTAGATAATTTACAAACATCAAGACACCATTTGAAACAAATGCTATAAAAAACAAAGAAGGAATAAAGGGTAGTGACAAAAATTTGGACAGCAGCTACAAATTTACCAGCTCCAAAGTATAAATGACAAAAACATTAAAGATGGCACGATTTTTTAAAAGCAGAGAAACAAATTAAGATACGGAAATAAATGTTTTTCTCCTCAACTAATTCCTTAACGACTGTATAGAAGGATGGACAGTGGAAACAGAACTATTAGGGCTGCACCTAGATTCGACGCCTGTAATGTACACCCCATAGCGCACTGTCCTATAGGACTAATCAGTTGTTGGCGCAGCATCTGTAATGCCCTGTGTTTGACGATCACTTGCTCACTGCAATTTTCCTAGCATATTCCCTCCCGCTATCTCCCCATAATGGATGGATGGGCTGTTCGAGCACAGAATCTCAGTTATCAGCCACATGCCATGGAGGTAAAACTCCATTAGGAAGCTGTGATGATTGGGCATGTGTCAGCAGTAGCAGCTCGTTGCTGAGCTCTCCCACTCTGCACATGTGCACCTCCTGCAGATGCTATGAGACTTTCACTCCTGAATTAGGCCACTGGAGAGAGAGGGACACGCCGGCTACTATCTTCATTCACTCCCTGCCAAACTCTCCACTGGTATGTCGATTTTCATTCCACGACTTAAAACTTTATGCTTTATTAAAGTCCAGAACTTAACTATTTTCCGTGGTAGGTGTTGCTCCTTTGTGAGCTGTATGCTTGGCTGCTTTAACTCCCATGGTCTAGGAGGAATTTGACGATCAAAAGTTAAGCTTGATTCCAGGGAAAGCAGAAGGTGTGACCACGATCCGAACGGGAACACCTGTGGGTCTCCTATCTGTCACTTACGAAAGGCACAGGAGTATTTTCAGAGGAGGCGCATGAGGGGTTTCACACCTAACACAGCATTTGGGTGTCAGCTGCATCTTTTATGATGTTTCCCGTCAAGGAGATTTTGTTTACGTGATTGTGACTTAAGATCTCCAGGAGCCTTGTCTCCTCAGGCAGCACTTTGCTCTGCCCTAATGCCCCACAGTGTGCTCATTGATGAAGAACAGCAATTTCTCCCAAAGGTCTTGCTGTGTCACTCCCCACTTAACCACAGGGTTAGATAGTCTCAGGCTATTCAGTCTGTTCTTAACTGTATACACAATTGAATATTGAGTACTGCCAGGCGGTGATGGCGCACGCCTTTAATCCCAGCACATGGGAGGCAGAGGCAGGTGGATTTCTGAGTTCGAGGCCAGCCTGGTCTACAGAGTGAATTCCAGGACAGCCAGGGCTACACAGAGAAACCCTGTCTCAAAAAACCCAACAACAACAACAGAAGGAATATTGAGTATTGTTTCCCTCTGTAGATCTGAAAAATTTTTCCTTCACAAAATAAGCTTATCTACGTAAGCAATTATCTCTTTTGTTTCTATCCTCCCTTAACTTACTGTTTTATATTGTTTCTGCAGATAGGCTCAGGACACGCCAACCTTTTTAAACCACAACAATCTATTAGCTGGAAAATAGTAGGAAACATGGCTGAAAACAAAGAGAATTTCCCACACCTAATAAAGAACACAACTGTGTTGCAACTCCCTTCCGCTTAGAAGAAAAACATGAATACAAAAGGAATAATTTTTAAAGAAGTGTGGGAAAAGAGGGATTCAGTCTCCAGTAATTCAAAACACACACACACACACACACACACACACACACACACACACACACTGCAAAGAACAATTCCCCATGTGATTTGCATGACTCTTAGAAAATTGGAGTGTGTGTGTGTGTGTGTGTGTGTGTGTGTGTGTGTGTGTGTGTGAGAGAGAGAGAGAGAGGGGGGGGGAGGTGGGAAGACAGACAAAGACATAGAGAAACAGAGAGAGACAAAGACAGAAACACAGGTAGACACAGAGACAGAGAGGCAGAGTGGGTGTGGGGGACTTGCGCCACAGTGTCAGGGTGGAGATCAGAGGCCTTCTTTACTGAGTTGTTTCTCTCCTGCCACCTTTGGTGGATGTGGAGGCTCGCACCCGGGTCACCAGGCTCTCAATGCAAGCTCTTCACTCACTGAGACACTTCAAGTGATGCTTTCCTATGAATCCTAACTCAAAAGTTTAGTATTTCATTGATTATCAAAACTAAAGCATTGACATGTTTCTGCATTTAATACGTACATTTATTTTCATTGCCTGTTTTCTCAATTAGTTCTGTGAGGAAAGACAGACAAAGTTCCTGCCTTGAGATATTTCTAGAAAAATACAGGTTTTAGGGACAACTCTGAGGACATCTGCTGTCTTAGTTGGTTTTCTATTGCTATGAAGAAACACCATAACCAAGACTGCTTAGAATAGAAATCATTTAATGAGACCTTGCTTACAGTTTCAGAGAATCTGTCCGTTCTCATTCAAGCAACCACTACCACATCCGGAATTCCCAGGTTCCTCTCTCTCACCCTCTGGAGAGAATTTGAGGTTGAATATCCCTTATGTCCTCAGATATATGCCTAAAGTTCAATAATATTTCTTGGTTGACATACAAAATCACCAACCTTTACTTTCAAAAGTTTATAAAACTCTGGATAAGGTATTAATTTAAAACATCCCATTGCCGTGCGCTATTTCATTTCCTACTGACAGTTTACAAACTATGAATTTCTAAGATGAACAGAGCCGGAAACTGCTAGAAAAAAGCTGGAGAGAGGTAAACAAGTAGTCATATGCCAAGATTCCGGGGCCCAAATAGTTGCATTTACACATTACAGGTGTGGAAAGAGCTTGTGGGTTCTAAGAATCATTGTTATCAGCTTTCCATTAATGAGTATAATTTGCTGGAGTCTCACATTTTGTACGGCTTTGAAGGGAAGCGGAAAAGGCTTTTGCTGTTGGTTGGTTGTTTTTGTGGTGGCTATTGCTGTGAAAGGATAAGTCATAATAATTCTATGATGATAAAAGTGGTGCTAGGATAAAGAAGAGCAAAGGAGAGAAGAACAAACATATTTCATGCGCTTTCCATTGCCAGGTACTGTGGTCCTCATGTTACATGGGTGTGGTATTTCACTCCTACGACAGCATAGTGAAATGGGGGCTAGTATCCTCATATACAGATAGAGTTAAACCTCCCCCAGTGGAGGCCCACACTTTCCACCCAGGGCTGCCTAGCTGAATCTAGAATGACCTCTCACAGTGCTTTCTAGTGATTTCTATTCTGTAAAAATAGCAGACATTCTTAGTGCATTGCATAGGCCTAGGACATAACAGTTTTAGGAGGGAAATAACCATGTGTGCTATACTTAGTAGACATGTATGGCTTTATGCATAGCACTTTATATGATGTTTCCCAAAACTTATTTTGGGACAGGTATAGCTCTGAGTGCCTAGACCCCCAGCTTTTCTCCTGAAATAGCTAATGCAGATGAACATTAGGAGCTGTGAGGTTGAAAGGCTTTTTTTTGTGTGTGTGCCCAGTATTCCTTTGCTCATAGTTACCTGATAATAATCTCACTGCAATAATTGGTGTCAGGCCTTCAAAAGTGACCATTGGTGCTTACCTCTCTAAGTGATAGAGCAGGCTCCAGGCTAGACTGGCTAATCATCTAAGGCTCCTAAGGCTCATTCCCTGTTGCTGCCATTAAGGACACGCTTAACACTCTCTCTCCTCATCACACATTCCTTGTGCAAAGTAATAGTTATGAAACAGCACAAAATTCAGGCAACTACTAGGAAATGGAGTAGGCGCTGGGTGTATGCACCAAGGTCTAAGTCACTGGGGGATGTGTCATAGGTATGTACAGACAATGCCTTCTGTCATCCTGGAGTTTATCAGAAGTTCCTTGATGTATAATTAATTGTTGGATGGTATAAGAACCCTACTGGCTTTGATGTATAATGGACCTCCTTAAAAAAAAATTACTCGAAATTCATTTGTCTTTATGTTGATATTTTCAAAGGTAAATTATCATAACTTCAGTTGTCAACCTGACACAACCCACATCTGGAAAGAGGTACCTTCAACTGAGGAGTTGCCTTCATTGGATTGGCCTGTTGGCATGGCTGTGAGAAAGTTTCTTAATTTCTAATTGTTTAGGGGGGTGGAGCACAATGTGGTTGGTGCTATCCCTAGGTGGGCCTGACCTGCATATGAAAAGCATCTAAGCCAGCCAGGGAGACCAAGCTGACAAGGTGCTCTCCTCCACTGCCCCTTCTTAGTTCCCACCTCGAGTTGCTTGGCTTTCCTCCATGATGTATGTAACCTGTAAGCTGCAAGAAACATTTTTCTTTTCCCAGTTGCTTTTGACATATCCTAGCAGCACAAGCAAAACAGAACATACACTTCGAAAAGCTGGGACTACCATTTGTATGTTGAAATAAAAAGAAACCTAAAATAAAGTAGGCTGTTGACTGGAAGAGTTGGTTTTCTGCAGGATGACCATCTACTCCCTCAAAAACATGTCAGCATGACTTCCTTTCAAGGGGTTCACACAGTGCTTCCAAATACAAAGAGAGAGTGCCTCATCAAGAGTGCGAGCCATCTTCTGGACCATAGCTGATCTGGTTCTAGGATTCTGAAAATCCAGCAAATCTTTTTAGAAAGGAAAGTCATATAGTATTACAAGGCCATACATAAAATGAACAGAAAGACAGAGCTGTGAATCTGGTCTGTGCGAGCTGTGTGAACTGTGAAGTCCCAGTGTGCATCACAAAATACAGGGCTTCATTTGTCAGGGCCTTTGTTCCTTCACAAAGTCTGAGTAACGATAAATAACTTAAGAGATTTAACGTTTCCTGCAGACTGCCAAAGTGATGCAATTAATTTGACTTCTTATTATGCTAATTAAAATGTGCTGCTTTTCTTACTTTCATGGACCATGAACAGTAAGAAACATCAATCCACAGTGCGAAGAAGTGAGCTTTAAGCCCCCATGTTTCATTTGGATTGGCTCATTGTCTCTGAGCTAATATTCATTCCAAATCTTAAATACTCAAGCACACTGTAACGCAGATAGGCAAATAAAGATAGTCAGCTAGGAAAATAATTTCCACAGTTAAAGGTTTGAAGGTGTGGACACACAGAAAAAAAAAAAACTTGTCTTGCTGTTTGGAAGAAGGTACCAGAAATACCCCATTCCTACACTATAAAGAGAGCAATACCTGAGGCATAAACATATTTTCAGATAATACTCCCCATTCTTTAAATTTATTATGCATATGCATTAGAACATAAAGGTTTTCATTAAGTTGGATGCTTCCTGTTGTACTTGGCTTGACCCTGCTCCAACCATCACTCTCTCCTTCATTCACTGCCAGACTTCTTTCTTTCTCTCTCTCATATATATATATGTATATATATGAGAAATATATATATGTATGAAAATGTCTATATACTTTCTCAAAAATATACATAGTTCTCATATATACATATGCAGACATACACATGCATATGTGGTATGTATATGTGTGTGGTGTGTAGTTATGTATGCATAATAGCTACATGTATTATTGATAGCTCTGTCTCTGTATAGATATACCTATATAATTAAGAGCTACACACACAGCTACCAGCTCTTTTTCTTTCTTAATTTTGCCACCTTTCCTCTGTCCTGATCATCACAGTGAACTAACTCACTGGAAGGTCTCTAATCTCCTAACTGAACAGGGTAACAGGTTTGCTCATGGTTTTGCTATTGCCCTTTCTATGCATAACTCTCTGATGTTTACTTTCTACTAACACTCCTTCTTGATGCGTCTTTCATTTGGGTTCCCAAGGCATGGCACCCCTTGCTTCCCCTCCAGGCCGCTGCACTTGGCTTCGTACGTCTTGCTCCTTCCTACCCTTTCAGTACTGAGCTTCCCCATGGTCCTCTCCTTGAACTCCTTTTCTTCATTGTCTCCTTTAGAGAGTCTCATGGAGCTTATAGGCTAGGATTCACTTTGGTACCAATGACAATCACATCTACAACCCAAGCTTTGACTTCCTACAGATTTCAGTTAGCCCCTGGTAGCTCTGCTACATGGCTCACAAGTGCCTCAAGTATTTGAATGGACAAGGAAACTATGGTACAGATACAAAACGGAGTTTATTTAAAATTTTCTTACCTTTTAGGGTGGTATGTGTGAATGTGTGGGTTTATGCATACGTACTGGGGTGAGAGCTCAATGTCTGACATCTTTTGAATTGATCTCCACCCTACATTTTGTAAGTTAAGTTTTGTTGGGATGTATTCGTGCCCACTCACGGATTGTTATCAGCTACATCTGTACTACCCAGGAAGACAGAGAAGCTGCAGCATACTCTACCAAGCCTGTTCTTAACTTTTATCCCCAGATATTAGGCCCCATTAGGCTGAGACAAAGTCGCTCAGTGAGCCTGAAACTCATCAACGCAGCTAGGCTGACACGCCAAGGAGCTTCAGGGATCTACTTGGCTCAACCCACCTCTCCCAGCAATCACTGGGGCTACAGATGGGTACCACTGCACAGCTCTCCATGAGAGCTGGAACTTCGAACACAGGTCCTCATGCTTGAGCAGCAGATGGTTTACTGGATGAGCTTTCCCTAGTTCCTAATGGAATTTTCCTCAGCTATGAAGAAAAATGGAATCATGACATTTTCTGGGAAATGACTGGACCTGGAAATTATTACCTTAAATGAAATTTCCTGGACTCAGAAGGGCAGATGTTATGTTTTTTTCCTCATGTGAGTTCCTATGAATTAGTTTTTATACATATGTGTTGGTGTGTGTGTGTGTGTGTGTGTGTGTGAGAGAGAGAGAGAGAGAGAGAGAGAGAGAGAGAGAGAGAGAGAGAGAATATAGGAAACTGTGAGAAGGGAAAAGATGTCTTAAGGATGGGAAAATAGAATATATGTGACATAAAAGCAGGAGGAAGAACAGAGGAGAGAGGAGAGGACCAGCAGGAGGGGCTCCGGGAGAGGGTGGGGAAACACCGTGTGTACGAAAAACACCATAAGGACACTCATTGTTTTGTATGCCAGTTAAAAGGAAGTACTGAAATTTTTCTTTTCAAAAATTTGGTGGTAAACTGCAGGCTGCCTGTGTATTTAATGTGACCACCCCCAAGCCCCAGCTATCTACATGCAAATCCTTGTATCTGTGTTCTTCTGTGCCCCTTTCCATCAGCACGCTTCTACACTTTGCTATTATGGTGCAGGCTGAAACATCTGGTACAGCTCTGTCCATCTATCTCCACAACTGCCTTTTCACACGCCTGTAAGAATCCACTCAGGGATCGCTTTTGCCCCAGCAGTCTCTCTCTGCTGCCATATTATGACTCCAAGTTAATGCTTCCTTCCACAACCCAGAGAAGCTTAAGCCAGTAGTAGCGTAATTGCTGCAAACTTCACAGATGATCACAGGTTTTATGTGCAAGAATATAATTTTCTTTTTCTGAAAAGAAATTAACTTCTGACTGAATTTCTAGTCTTCCTAGATGAAACTTTCAGGTGTGTTGGAATGCTTTTGCCCTGAGCGAGGGGGCCTAGGACGCTTGTTGGGGCTGCGTAGGGTGCCATCTTTCCTTTGCTCCACCCTGTTGCTTCTGTGCCTGCCTGCCACATGCTGGCTCCAGCTGCCCCTTCCCCTACCTCCTCAGAGGCTGCGAAAGGTGAGGGAGAGAGGTCTCCTCTGCTACTGACTTCCAAAAGGCTGTGTGATTAAGGTGGTAGAAGGGTCTAGGTACAAGGACATCTTTGTGTGATCCTTAGGAGCCATGCTCGCCCTTTCTGCTTTCCCTCTTGGTTATGAACTCCAGGAATCATCTGTCTTGGGGACAGATACAGCACACTAACCCTCAGGAAATTCTCAAGTGGGGCAGAACCTAGCTTATTCACTCTGCTTTCTCTTCTTTTCTGTGTGCGCGCGCTCCTCACTACATCTATGCTGTGCACATAAACCTACACTGCACATGTGCACACATATAGAACTTAAACACATTTTTACAAAATAATGGGTTTTCTGATGAGTGTGGTGCTGTTGAGTGTAGAGATTTGGTGATGCAGCGGACAGGTGCTTATGGCTCACACAAGCACTTAGCAAACATCCAACATGTCCGCCGTTCACCAGTTGTGAAGTGGAAATGTGTAGAGAGATATGCACAGACAAAAGAGTGTCAGAGATGTGACCAGTGTGAAAGGAACCGTGGGGATAGGAGAGGAAGAACTAGTTTCCCCTCATAGACATTTCCTTGGCAGCGCCATCCACACTTAGGAGAAAAATGCTTCCAAACATAGTCCTTCAGCATGAAAAATTGAATTTACCTCGGATGTTAGTTCAAAATTAATGTATCAATGCCTGGCAGGGATCACATTTCAGCACCGTTATCTGAACATAGTGAAGATAAATTCTAGGCTGCTCAGGCTCTCTCCCAGATACACAGCCTGAATTAGATCACTCATTTATTCATTGGCAATATTGAAATTTCTCATTGTTTATTACATGTCAGAAGATTGGTCAGCCCTTAGGTGGCAAGGGTGATGAGCTTCCAAACGTATCCATTAGCTCATAGGATGAAATTTAATGTAAAACCTAGTCTGATCTTTTGAATGACAAGACTAATTTTGAGATATTAAGGTTTTTGTCTTAAGAATTATGAAATGAATAGAGATCATTTTAATTTTATTTAAGTGAAATGTTAAAGAGATTAAGAGGTCTGCAGACTAGCTATTCTCCAGTTTATCGAAACTGAACATAAGACAGCCTTGTAGTGTATGTGTTGGTAGCGAAATAGTCTGCCTGTGGAGAGATGCTGAGCCACACATGGAGTTTAGGACCTGGCCTTAAACTCTTGTTTAAGAGCACTAGACCCTAGAAAGCGAGTTGAAACTGATGGATTCTAACAAGTCCTTTAATATCTTACAATCCACACTGAACAGTTAGCTTTTATCCTAGATGCAAATATGAAGGCATTCTTTTCTTCTTCCAACTGAAACGGGATCACAGACCACACCTCTGTTCCCTGCATTAGTTGAGTTCATATTGGGATCCCTTTTAGTAATCTCACAGTTCTAAATGTGAATCCCCATCTGCTGAGAGTGTGATTCTGTCAGCTAAGCACTGAAAGTGGAGGGCACCCTTTTTCTTTGTATATTGTGTTCCAGAGGAAACCCCCCTTTCCATAAAAAATGGCCTCTATGGCTAGCTCCTCCTGGTTCTCTCATTCGTACAGGGATGGAGGAAGGCTCCTCCTCCTCTAGTTTTTCCATTTTCCTGGTTGCACCCTGATTTTCTGAACTCTGAGTTAATCCTTCTTTTCTTCCTAAGTGTAAGCAGGCCGACTTCAAACAGATTACAGTAGGTCACAAGATTTAATGGGCACAGCAATAATCATCTAAATTACATTTCTAGGACTGATGGGGTAGACAGCCTTAGAGACTCCCTTCACCAGCATCCGTTGTTAATCAGCAGGTCTGGTGTCTCTCTCAGCATGGCTCCCTTGCTTTGCTGCAGGAAAGGGGAGAGGCTGGCTCACACTGACTGGTTACCAAAGACAGCTGCATGAACTTTCTTCTCTCATAGTGTCTGTCCCTAGAGGACTTGAAAGTCAAATGTGTCTGCCACTCAAATGCGAGATGCAAGCTTTTTATCTCTGGGAATTATATGACTCCACTTGTAGTTCACAGTCCTCCGCCCGACAGTTGTCACTGATGCTCAGGGCCTGTTAAGACTTAGGAATTTTCACATTAAACAATTCCCTTCTGCATTGATTTCTAGCAGCATCCAGCAAAATTCCATTGCCAATTGCTTACATTCAACTGTTTCCTCAATCTTAGAAGAAATAAAAACTGTGGAATTATCCGGACAAAGGAACTAAAATGACCTTACCTCTTAAAATAAAAAAAGCCAACCAACCTTTGGGCATAGACAGAGAAGATATTGTCCCGAGGTGCTTGTCCAAGCCCACCTTTTACAATCTGGTTACATATATGGTTTCTGTTTCTTATCAAAGAAAAGAAAAGCCTTTCTCCTGACCCTGATACAGTAGGATGTTGGGCTGTGATTAAAGCTAAAGCCCTGCATAAGAATGAACTGAAATCATTCAAATATACCTACTATATAGGTGACCACAATGCCCCCCATTGGCACAATATCTCATTTACATGGGGCTTTTGTGTAAAGCTTCATTTTATTTTTTAATAACAACCCAGTGAAATAGGTTGGAATGAGTCTCATCTCTATTTTGCATGTCATGGCAATTTTCTGAGATGTTAAATGGCATGCTCAGTGTCACCGAGATGGAAAGTGACAGCACCAGCGAACAAATCCAGACCTTGTGATGACACAAGTCCATGAATGTATGTGAATGTTTTATATGTGCATATATGTGTCTATATGTACATACATATCTTGGACAGTATTTTTCAAAATATAGTCTTTGAGGGAACACAATAGTTGTTTTCTTAAAAACTATTTAATCGAAGAGGTCCAGATGATAGAACTTGTAAGCAAATTGTATTTGTTCAAATTAGCCTTCTAAAATGAGTAGAATCAAATATACTGAACTTATTCAATAAGAGAGAGGTTGATTGTCAAAATAGCCACATTCATTATACTATTTCCAAAGTCTTGCATAGCTGTCAATAGCATGAAGTTTATAAAAACCACAGAAATATGAAATCATATTTTGGTTTGACACAGAGGCTTGAAATCTAGCAACCCAATGACGTATAAATGATATACATAAAAATCAGAATCAAGAAAATGGTTGACTAGCACAAGTTCTACTTTTAAAACATTAAAAGATTTTTTTTTTGAATTATAATAGGTTAACTAACTCCCATACACAGTAAAGAAAGGAATGAAGGAAAGAAGGAGGGAAGAAAAGTAGGGACAGAGGGGGAAGTAAGGAAAAAAAGTAGAAACTAGTTTAGACCACATGGAAAACTGGCACGGGTCATGGGTACACTATGCATCTCATGGGGAGAACTCCAAGGGTTAGAGTCAGAATGATCACTGGGGAAAACCTGTCTTAATAACACATAGAGTAATCATATGCTTACTCAACACTGAATCATTCTGTCATAATTAAATACTAGGGGAAGGGAACAAAGATGATTTGAAAAGTATTTATTGACTCTCAAACAGTTATTTTATTTTCGTTACTAACCAATTTTATTTTTCTCTCCTCCTCCTCCTCCTTCTCACTCCTCCTCCTGCTCCTCTTTTTTGGTTTTTTTTGTTTTTGTTTTTGTTTTTTGAGACAAGATCTCTCTGTGTAGCCCTGGCTATCCTGAAACTTATTCTGTACACTAGGCTGGCCTCTAATCAGAGGTAGACCTACCCCTGCCTCCTGAGTTCTGGGATTAAAAGCATGTACTGTCACTGCCTGGTGAAAAAAAAAATAACTATGTGTATTTTTGAGTGGTTGAGTGTAGGTATGTGTACCACATGTGTACGGAAGCCTGATGAGGTCAAAGAGGGTGCAGGATCGCCTATCGCTGGAGCTGTAGGCAGTTGTGAACAGGAATAGAGCCCGGGGCCTCTCCAAGAGCTGCAAACATACTTAACCTCTGACCCTTCTCTTCGGCTCCAGAAATTTTTAACTTTCCATGTCTGATCAAACACAAAGTAGTTTCTCCTCTAAGGAACTTTTACAAAATCAGACATAAACAAACAAACAAAATCAAGAACTCCAGCTACTGAATGCTTTAGTAGTTCTAAGTCCAACACACTGGTTGGCATGTCTTTTTTATTTTATTTTATTTTATTTTATTTTATTTTATTTTTTTGTTTTTCCGAGACAGGTTTCTCTGTATAGACTAGGCTGACCTCAAACTCAGAAATCCGCCTGTCTCTTCCCCTCAAGTGGTGGGATTAAAGACGTGCCACCACTGCCCTGCAGGTTGGCATGTCTTGTACGTGATGTTTGCTGAACTTTTCATCTTTGCTTTTGCTCCATTTTTCTGTTTTAATATATTTGAGTTATATTTGACAAAGCTAATAAAACTGAAATAGTAACTCATGTCATAGAAACAAGCATTTGAATACTCAAGTTGTGACATTTTGGATATGTAAATTATGGATGTCCTTGAAAGTATTAAAGCTGTCAAGAAAAATTATCTTTATTGTTTAGTATCACAATGGGAAATCAGGACAGTGTTGAGTAGATATTGAATAGGAACACACTGCATTATAATACAATATTACATTACAAATATAGTCAATATAGGTTTCACAGTCAAATTATGATAAGAACCACTGCTACGATTGTATTAGTTTTCTATTTCTATAACAAATGCCTAAGATAATCAACTCATAAAGTTGAAAGGTATGTTTTGGCTGAGAGCTTCATAGCTTTGCAGGTTTCAGTTAGTGGTTGGTTGGCCTTGTTGTTTTGGACATACAACTGTCTTGCCCAGCTGGGACATGTGACAGAACAAAATTGCTCAACACACTGCCAAGGGATGACAGAGAAAAAAGGAAAAAACTAGGGTCACAACCCCTTTCAAGGGCATGTCCCAAATATGCTCAAGGTGACATCACTTCTCAGCAGGGCTGAGCCAGGACTAAGCCTCCTTAGCATTCTGGTCTTTGAGGGATGCTGCAGAGCCTTGCTATGACAGGAGGATTTTGCTTTCTGAAAAAGAATATTTGCCTGATGTTAGAAACTAAAAACTAAGCTTTTCACAAGCAAAGGCAGGGTGTTTATGAGGGGCTAAGAAATAACATTTCCTAGCATCCTGATAAATGGAGCACAGAATTGCTTTCTATAAGAAATACACATGAGCTGCATGAACCTAAAAGCATATGATATATGTATATATATTTATGTAATCTCTAGATATAGCTCTATAATTGCCATACATTATTTATATTCATGTATATATGAAATATATGTACATATACACATATGTCTGGAATATGGGTATATATTATGTAATTATATATAGGTGATCTGTATATGTATATGATGTATATGTTTATGTATGTGTATGTGTGTATATATGCTGCAGGGCAGAAGCAGACTCTGGGAACTTTCTACACACGCAAAGTATTGGGCTCCTCCCAAGGTTTTACTGAGTCAGCACATGATGTTGGCCAATGATTTATTCCTAGGACTCTCCAGGGATATATCAACGCATGTTCAAGTTTGAGAACTGATTGCACAAAGAAAACCAGATAAAGAAGAAGGAAAGTGAAGTCAGCTAGTGACAGCAGGGGCTGCCCTGGCTCCAATGACCCTGTGCTTTAGAGGGAAGGATTCATAAACATCTCCCATGTACATAAGCAGTCAGAAACACTTAGAAATCTAGATGTATTGAAGTTGTGAATGCCATGCAATGCTAGAGAGAAACTGGGTGGGTGGCCAATTGTAGATGTAATCTTCAGATCCTTTGTGGCAGGCAGCCCCTTCAAGCCTCAGGCTAGGTGGCCAGGAGTGGGCGGGCCTTGCAGTGAAGGCTCCTAGGGTTTTACTGGGCCTTTGAATCAGACTCGGTAGTATGAGCTTTTCTGTATCCTGGGTGCTTATAAACATCCAAACAGTGGAGGGAAGAGAATTTGAGGCCAGGAATACACTTCTAGCTTTTCGTGTATTTAAAGTTTGTGTTTGAAAATTTAAATGAAGTTCCAGAAATTGTTTGGTCCCATTAACCCTGCAATGCCTGAGTTCGCTAATATTGCCACAGTGGTCAATTATTGTGTGTTTTCCACACTTAAAGGGAATCAAAGTAGCTTTGTTGGGGAGCTTTGGGAATGAGAATGGATTTGCTTATGCTGAAGTGGTAGCTGTCTTCTTTTAGGAGGCTTAATAATTATTCTCAAAGGATTAAGAACATCCGTTGTTACTATTCATTATTCAATCCATTCAGAGCTTGAAGGAGTTTTCTCCAATAAAGCCAGGGACTTCTGCTCCCTCTGTCTAGTACATCGTGCAAGGACATGGGACATTGTACACTTAGCCAACTAGATGTCTTATCTCAACATTTTTAATTTGGAGCAGTGACACATTGTTTGAAGCAGAAAATTAGAATTCAGTAACAGCTCTGTGCCCGGGAGCAGAGGCAGAAGCATCGGCCTATGGGGGTGGCGGGGAGGAGTTACTGTGGTCAGTGGCATCTAGAGTATGTGACTCTGTGATGTGACATAATTAATCCTCTTACTCTCTTTAATTCTATTTCCAAGTTCTCTCACCTTTCCTTCAACAGCTCAAATCCTGTAAGCTATCAGGCATCCTCTGAGTTTGCCCTTCTGCATGGGTTATCCAGAATTGGCTTTTATTCCCTGTGCTCAAGAACTTTGGCTGATAAAGTAAACATAATGGAAGGCTTAGGCAGCAGGGAATGAGGGTCAAATAATACATCTGACAGAAAAGCTAATGAGAGTTGAAAGTGTGCTTCTTAAGTGAAGGTGATCCAAAGACAGTAGAAGAAATGGATGGAGCCCATTAGAAGAAGGAACTGCAGGTATGACTCTCATTAAGAATTTTTGGATGGAAAGTCTTAGGACAGGAAAAGGTGGCCCCTACATGAACTTTGGTCTGTTCTTTTTTTTTTTTTTCTCTTGTCACCATCCCTCTGTTTTCATTGTTGTTTGCTTGTATTTGTGCAGTTGATTCTTGTTCATAGTCAGCCATAGCATTTGTGAGAGATTAGCTTCTCAACATCTCTAGGATGGGACTTCATTGGCTTGAATCAAACAACAGCAAACACTAAATCCAGTTGCAGATAATGTGTTGCATGAAGATTTTATAAGAACTTCTGGGAATGTAGTAGGTCCTGAAGTCTTGTATGGCCACAGCCATATAGAACATTTACCTGCCCAACAGCTTCGCTATAAAATGTGAGGGTGGGTGACAACTAGAAAACACAGTACTAGGGTAGAAAAGAAACTGGTGACACCTTTTAAGCACATGACTATACAAATAGCTTTCAACATTTCCAGTTATACAGTTAGTGACCCTATCATCTTGGAAGCCAATTTGACTTGGACTCAACATTAGCAGTATATATTATTCTGACCATTGCCTCTTTTCTTAACTTCCATTTCTCTCCACACACAGATGTTTAGATTATTGTTATTAACGTGAGTGGGTTGGAGAACATCAAAAGACACAAACTAATGGCCTCTAGAATTTTATTTCTTTGTTTGTTTGCCATGGGGAGTGTTCCTTTTTTTTTCAGGGTTAGCTACCAACATATAATCCTGGCGAGATCTTCCATCAAAATCCAAATCTTTGGTTTCTTCTGAAGAATCAGATCTGACACCACCAAGCCAGCATTCCAAAAATGGCAACAGTGGTCCAGAATGGGCTAGGCACTTTCACTCTCAACAGGGTAGGCGCTTCGCTTTCAATAGTGCCTGTGCTTCTTTTGCAACAGTTCTTTGCACACACTTGCCTCAAAGTCAGCCTGATTCTGTCATTCACATTAATCCACCTCTCAATGGATTTGTGTTTGCAGCTCTTTAGAGTTAGGTAGACCTGTTGTAGGCCTTTCAATTTATAAAGAATTTGCAAACCTTGGGAGGAAGAGAAGCTAACACATACACATTATACATAGCAGCTAATAAAAAATTATTTGGTGCAGAACATGATTGGATCGTGAAGATACCCACAGCTTTGATAAACATTTTGTTGTGTGGCTACATACGTTTCCTCACTTGGCATCTGAGTAAAACTTCCACAGCACTTAAAGATCAGTCTTCTGTCTAACAGTTAATGCCTCGACACCAGACAGATCTGCCTTATATCCGCCTACCTCTTGTTTGCTATGATGATCATGCCCTCACATGCGTTATCATTATTTATGAAAGTGATCAAGAATAATATTTGGCACATAGGAATTCCTTAGGATAGATTGTCTGTGGTGTGAGGTTATCCCAGTACGAACTGCAGTTGGGGAAATAGAATTTTATTTCTCCAATGACTGCTCCTATAGTATTCCACATACCAACCCATCCTCTTTCTTAATGGGCTTGGCTTTTTTTTTTTTATAATGCTATGAACGTTTTCATATCACCATTCTTTAGAAACATTACCACTTACTAAAATCAGCTTGCTTTCATCTTATGTTGGATCTAAAGCCCTCCGTAGGCATCAGTATGGAGTTGTTGCTCCATAGCTTATGGTAGAGACACATGTTCCATTTAATAGGGTGCGTATACTCTGCCCTGTAGTGAATCAAACCTCCATAGTTAAGGTATTATGTAGAATTTGAAAAGTATAGTCAAACTCCTGATTCTGTCACACAGCTTGGAGGGACTGAATTCAGTCTCCAACTTGGGTGAGCTTGGGAGTGAATACTTCTTCAGGACCTCGATAATTCAGCCCAGTCAACACCTTGATAACAGTTCTTAAGACCGGAGCTTAAGACTCGAGCTGAAAAGGTCAAATTGTCTGAGTTAGGAAACTTTGAACTAGTAAATCAAGGTTGTTTTAAACTATGTAGTCTGGGATGAATTGATGCCCAGCAAAATAAAAGGCAGCACCAAAGGTTTGAAGATGACCACACTAGTCTGTTCTAAGTCTTCCCCCTCTTTTATCTGGGTTTGAAGAAGGGGCAAGGGGAGATAAGTCTCTTTTCCAAGCCCGTCACTATTGGTCTAGTTTATGGTCTATACTTAGTGTAGATGCGGGATGAAGCTTGGGGCACTGGAGTGTCAGTCAACTTCTCTCGTGCATGCTTATTAGCTTCTTAGGTGTTTCTCCTCCTGTATTGTGTTCCTAATAAGCTTTGTCCACAGAACCAAGTTCCCTTTGCTTTCTACAGGCTCTGTGTTCTGTGGCTTGGAACAGATAACATCTCTAAGGCCCGGAAACTTCCCGGCTGATCTTTAGAACTTCTTGGGCTGGGAAATTTCTAACAATTTCTCAGCAAGTTCCTTCTCCCACTCTCAAAGTCCTAGACCATTCCTCAAGCCCTGTTACTATGCAGACACGCACCAAGATGGCCGAACTTCTTCTTTCTCTTCAGGTTATCTCCAACTTCACAGATCATTACTCCAGGAAGAAGAAACCTACCAGGCCCATTTCTTTTCCCGAGGAAGTAGAGGCAAAAAGGTGTTCCCTCCCTTTTCCTCTGCCTCCCCATCCCAAGAGAGAAATATTCCCCAGTGTTCCCCTTAAGGGTCTCTAAGCCCTTGAGTACGCAAAAAAAGCCTGAGGCTAGGAAGGAAAAAAAACTCTTCTAATTCAGATAACCTACATCAAAATAACTTTAAAAGAGAATGGATTTGAGTTGGTCCATATAACTTAACTTAAAAAAAAAAAAAACCTAATTCCAGAAGTTATAGTAAGTAGATAAGACTGATTAATATGTGCTCATATGCATATACTAGAGGCAGATATAGAATACGGACAGGAATGGTGTGGGGCAAGACTCAGTCAAGGTGTTAGTCGTGTCTGCTTCCTCTGGTGCTAAAGCAAACCCTCCTACCTCATCTTATCTTATCACCTAGAACCACACCCAACTAGCAAGGAACAAAGAATTCATATGGACTCAGAATTTGGATGAGACTGCTGGGGTATTTCAGTAAAAATAAAAGGCAGGTTTGCTAAAGAAATAAAGCTTAAAGAAAGCATTTTTAGGTTTATACATCTATGTTCTCTTGAATTCCTTCTTGGCATGATGTGAATCTATGCATTTCTATTTTTTGAAATAGAAAAAATAAACAGACTGAGACACAGGGAACTTTCATTCCTCTTTGATTTCCTCTGATTTCTCCCAAATTGGAATTTCATTGAAAATGAATGGCTGTCCTTCCACTTGCAAATTCTCCTTCCTCCAAATTCTTGGAAAATCCGAATTTTCTAAATCAGAAGGATAAACTGCACACATGCCTTTTTCTCCTTTCGAATGTGAAATTTAGAATTTAGGCTGTTTTTATTATAACCAATAAAAAGCACAATCTTTATTCTGTGGGTCTGAAAAGCAACTTTTGAAGTCAGTTGTATTTATCAACATATTCATTAGAGGCAGTTTCCCCCTCCAGTTTGGAGAACGTTTGAAAACCAATACCAGTACGGTTTAGATAGTCATAATTGTTTACACATGTCTCAGTAACAAAATATATTTGGGGGGTAGCACTTTACTTTTAGGATTTGAGACAGCTGGAAATTATTATCATTATGGTTTAAAATGTTCCAACTGGATAATGGTGTTAAAAGGAATATAACATTCTAGAATGCTTCCTCATAGCACGAAACACAGATCATTTTATTAGACCGAGTACTGAGTAATTTACATAGGGATTGGCTGATCGAGTTACATTCGAAGGAAGCTGAAGACATAAATTCCTTCATGTAGCATCACAGAGAAAGTGCCTATGTCTCATGGTTAGTAGTACTATCATTGTTGTACAAAAGCTGTAGTATCCCGTTTAGGTAACATTTCCCGTTTGCAGCTGCAAAATCTAATTAAATCTTTAAGAAGTAGGACAACTTCTTTAATCATAAGCATGCCAAGTGCCTTAGAGAAATGTAAAAATTCTTTCCATATTTGGCTCTGAAGAAAGAAAGAAAGAGATGATTAATAAGGGATTCTGTGGCTCCCTCAACCTGTTTCTTCTAAGCAGTTAGATTGTGGTAAGAGCCAAGAGAGAGAGCAAAGTTCAAAGGAAATTCATCTAATATTTGTGCTCTGGCTAAGGAGAGGGCTGAGAAGCTGTTCATGTGGCCAGTTGGCAATGAGGGCAGCATGCCAGGCCCAGAAGTCTTTGTGATCACAGATGGAATTAGCATGGGAGAGATGATGCCAAAGTCCCAGACAGGACAGGCTATTTTAGGGACTTTGCACGAATCATTTGTTTTTTAATTTGTTGCCTGTTTGACACAGAGAAATATCTTTACTTAGCTTCTAACAAATATGAAGGCCATTCAACAGCACTAGAAATTACTATAGTAATTATATCTTATATGTTTGCTGTATGGCCTACAATTATTTATTGATTGATTGCCTACTGAGTGTTGACTATTACTGAGGTAGGTCTCATCCTAGGAGATAGCATCCCAGGATGATTTTGTAACTCCTAATTTATAACTCTTCAAACTATATTGCATTCCTCTTGTAAAAAATTTTACAGGTTTTGTATTTTGTGATACCAAAATATTCTCACTAATTCTTAACAAATAGGGGTATGAGCTAGCCAGTGCTTTTGCTCCCTAGTACAGAGGTACCCTGAGTGGAGTGTTGCACTGGGTACCAGCCTCTCGGCTAATTGGATTTGTGCCTTGCTCTGTGGGAAAGAATTCATGAGTTTTTTTTTTCCTGTGAGCTTGGGCAAAGAGCCTCACGGCTGAGGAGATCATAGGCCCCAGTCTGGAATACCCTGCTATTATTTCACTAAATTCACCTTATCCAAAGGTCTTCTCAAAGTCATAGTCATAGTCAATCTCTCCACAGATTAGTGGTACACTCAGAGAAGTTTCTTACTGCAGCAAAGTCAAAGTCATAGTCAATCTCTCCACAAATTAGTGATACATTCAGAGAAGTTTCTTACTGCAGCAGGCAAGGATTCATGCAGAAACCAATACCTGCCGAAGTGCTGGGAATTTATGAACTTATTTATGGATTGCTCATAAGTAGAACAACAATATTATCTGTTCCAAGGTCAGGTAATGTTTCTGAACAGGATACAGAAAGATTGTAAGAACCAATGGCTGAAGAAATGTATAGCAAAACGATTTTTCTTCTAGATATGGCACGGCTGTTGCACCCATGAGCTTACTGCAGCTGTGGTTATCGGCATAAAACCTACTGCACAACATTGGGCCCATAAACATTTCATTATGGATATGGGAAGGGCCGTAAGGTCCCACTCCTCAGAGAGGGACTGTTGTCAATTGACAGTTGTTAGGAGAAGGGATATCATTTGTTTAGTCAGTAGTACAGCCACTGCTAAGTTGTCCTCAGTATAATAAATGGCCTCCCATCTAAACCTGGGCAAGATATTCCATTAGCCTCAGTGAATCACACACAAAAACAATACATGAGAGTGGAAAGGCCTTGTTGAAAACAGGAGTTGCAAAGGGAGGGAGATAGGTAAAGGTTGTGGGGGTAGAGTAAAAATCACTGGAATTCATTATTTAACTATAGGAATTTGTTAAATAAATGTTAAATTAAAAAGCAGAGACTCTTTTTAGTTAAGGGAAGCAGGTTTCCAGTTTGTAATATGTCATCATCTTGTCCCACTAGAACGACTATTTCTTCGCTAGGCATTTTCAGGAGGCTACAGAGCCGGCCAAGCAAGCCCAGGAATAGGTCTGGCTTCGGTTGCTTTTCCCTGTAAGACAGAACTACAAACTACCAGGAGGCCTGATAGGTACGTCTGCATTTTCATCCTTTTTTGCCACAGATGAACAAAGAGCCTTGGTAAACACGGTGAAAACTGATAAATTACCGAGGCTTCTTTATGCCCAAGGCAAAGGGTTGCTTGTGAACAATCCCCAGCAAAGAAGCATAGAGTGGCACTGGAACACCAGACAGCCATTTGAACTTCAGAATCCTGATCAGTCCCGATTATCCGGGGTCAAGCTCACTTCTTCCAATTAAGGCTTTCGTCCATTCAAGGCTATCTTCTACATGTACTGGTTACCCGTCTCCTTGATCCAGCCCTTCCCCAAGACTACCTCATGATCTTTCCATGGTGGTAAGAGTACACGTTCAGTGAGTTATATCCCACTTGATTTAAAATTGTCTTTCGTAAGGTCAGCAAGACGGCCGAGAGCCATCATTCTCACTCTTCCTGAGGCTGAGACCCTTTAACACAGTTCCTCGTGTGGTGGTGATCTCCAACCAAAAAAATTATTCTGTTGCTGCCTCATAACTGTGTTTTTTTTTCCTACTGTAATAAATTGTAATGTAAATATCTGATACACAGGATATCTGATATGTGACCCATGTGAAAGGGCCGTGGTACATAAGTTGAGAAGCACTGGCTTAGAGCATGAAAGTGTTTGCCACTAACCCTGAGTTTGATCCCCAGGATTAACATGGTTGAAGGAATAAAATGACTCCACAAAGTTGTGGCGCACATGTCCGCGCACATGCACACAGACACAGAAACACACGTGTACATGCACTCTCTAGATGTACTTAAAAATTAATTTTTTTCTTTTATAGAAAAGAATTAACTCTTTGGCTGAAGGCTATTGGAAACTTGTGCTTGTTTTGTGATCTTGTTTTAGAATGACGTATTACAGCCAATAAAACAGCTTTGAAGTAGCTCTGGGACAGATTGTTAGTTCAAAGTGACTTTGTCCTTGAAAGCAGGGTGACACTAGCCAGTTCTCTGAGCTTTTGTTTCTCTATCTGTGGAAAAGTGGTAAGATAGAATACTCTGTGTTTTGTTTTAAAATTCGACTTAGTAAACTTCAAGCAATTAAAATAGCACCCATCAAATAATAGGTATTAAATAAGGTTTAAATTCTAAGCACTGTAGAAGGAAGGAGCAAGGAGGGGGGAGGGAGAGAAGGAAGGAAGGAAGGAAGGAAGGAAGGAAGGAAGGAAGGAAGGAAAAAAAATTCAGCATAAAGTACCCTGGTTCTGTGTGTGACTGTGAAAGGTAGCCTTGTTCCTGGTTGCGCTAAGGCTTGAAACCCTGGAGATCTTGAAGGAAGGATAGGTGCTTCACCTGTTCCCAGGTACCAGGCCCCTGTCACTTAGCACCAGCCCTCCATAGGGTTGTGGCCATGAGTCACATAAGGGCAATGCCCTAAGCCCTTCCACAGATAGAGGGTCATGTAGGATCAAGACAGATCTCCTTTTAATGAGGTTCCTAAAGGCCTGGAGGCTTAGCCAATAAGCTTTTCTTCCCAGACACTCCTCCCTACAAAAGGTATTTAACCTCAGGCCAGCCCTAAGAAGTGGGAGACGGTTTTCCTCATTTACTTTTCACCATGACAATAAATGCCTTAAAGCCATGGACTGCCTCTTTTCATCCGGATCCACTGTAAGGAGCCATGGAGAAGATCTTCTCCTATAGAGCCACCATCTAACCTCCCGTAGAAGGCCTCTCTATGCTCCTAGCCGTAGCCGCCACCAAGCCAAACTCAAGCCAACCGCATCAGGCCAAGGACTCTCCCCAAGGGACCAGCCGGAGCTCTCCCTTTTTCCCCCAGCCCCGGGCTAGATCCAGATTGCAAGCCCCGACTCCATTCCCAGCTCTTCCTTGGTTCCCAGCAGCGCCTGGGTGTCCAGAGTCTGAGAACTAGATGGCCTCGGCCTCATTGCAGGCTCAGGGACCCCGATCCAGCTCCAGTGGCCCCACCCCCACCCCCCCAGATTGCGTTTCCTCAACCCTGGAGTGCTATCTCCAGGCTTCCCTACAGCCTGATACCCACACTGTGACAGCTCGGGGGCCTCCAAGAGCGGCTGAGCCCTGTGACAGAGCGAAGGCAGGACCCTATAACTCTACAATTCAATCTTCTCAGAACATAAAGCAAACCAGCTTACGACCCAACGTTAAGTGACCCCATCTGCAAAATGGGCTCCATTCTCCACTCTTGCTCTATCAACTATGGTAGGAAATGCCACACAGTTCAATGCATGTGGAAAATTTCTCAGTGTTACCTAGTTGAAACATTGGTCAATCTTTCATTGAACAAAAATTGAATTGCTATAGTCTGCTGAAAGAAAGCTCATCAATATCTCTCACTAATGACGACATAAATGGCCCCAAGGATCGATGTTAAGTTACAGTGTGTTTTCAGAACACCATCACCTGTAGCTCACAAGCCCTTTGTGAGTCTACGAGAGGAAGCAATAGAGATGTAGCTCCACACAGATGATTGTCTCTGAACAAATGTTATATTTAGTAGCATTTTGCTTTGAAAAAAAAAAAAAGAGCATCATTGAAGGACCACACATGATTCCAAAATACTATGTTGTCATGTAGATACTATTTTTATATTAGAGATAGAAATGAAACAATAATATGTAATTAGTAAGCTTCCTCAAAAAAAAAAGTAGGCACTCAATAAATTGAGCATTAATAGTGCATATTTACCTAAGAAATGGTATTACCCTTCTTATATCTGTCATTATTCTGCTCTAGCTTTTGAATTTTTAGGACAAAGACATTTACCTGGGAGTTTTTCTAATTCTGAAGGAGCAAACCACATTGGCCATGAATGCCGTTTGTTGCACTGGAGGTTCAGAAGTTTCATCGGGGACTCAAGGAGCTTGCCTTGTGAGTTTCTGACAGTGCCAAGGACTAGAGGCACCCATTGCTTTCCCTTGTCCTGCAGAAAGCCAACCCGTGTGGCTTACCATGTCTTTTTCCAGTAAGTCATGTTCTACTGTTGGTTTGGTCTCTTTCCTGGTGAAAACTTTTGGCAGAGTTCCTTTGGACTTGAGAAACAGGGAAGGATGTGGAAAATATTAGAGAAAAGCTCTGGGACCCTTCGGAGAGATTAAAGCTGGCATAAAGTGGAGGCTGGGATCTGAAGCTATTAAAGAGAACCCCTTCATACACTTCTCTTTTAGCTATGGTATCCCTCAAAGTTTCAAATGTATTTGAAATCCACTTTCTTCAGATTGTTTTTTTTTTTTCTTTTCTTGGATATTTTCTTTATTTACATTTCAAATGTTATCCCCTTTTCTGATTTCCCCTCTGGAAACCCCCTATCCTATCCCCCCTCCCCCTGCTTCTATGGAGGTGCTCCCCCACCCACCCACCCACTCCTGCCTCACCACCCTGGCATCCCTCTACACTGGGGCCTCGAGCCTTCACAGGACCAAGGGCCTCTCCTCCCATCGATGTCCAACAAGGCCATCTTCTGCTATATATATGCAGCTGAGGCCATGGGTTGCTCCGTGTGTATTCTTTGGTTGGTAGTTTAGTCCCTGGGAGTTCTAGGGAATGCGATGGGTTGATATTGTTGTTCTTCCTATGGGGTTGCAAACCCCTTCAGCCCCTTCAGTTCTTTCTCTAACTCCCAGAGTGTTTTTTTAAAGACAAACAACAACAACAACAACAAAAATAGCACCTCTACTCTTTTCTATTTCCCTGTCCAGCTTAGAAATCAGAGCACAAGTTCTCAGACAGTCAAAGCAGGCCTTTCAAGCAACATGAGGAAAGAAAATAGAAATGTTCATTCTAGATGCCACTGTCATGTACAGAAGAGTTTTTCGATTGACACATTCCCTCCAGGAGGGACCGGCCTTACGAGACTCAGGAGGAAAATGAAGTGTCTCCTCCTTCTTGAAGGCCTCCTCAGCTTATAAATAGAGTAAACCACTGCCAACGGAAGAGGAGACTCAGAGCTGCCTAGAGGAGATTTGAGAGGACTTGTGTAACTACCTGCCAGCTGTGCAGAGAGCTCCCAGGCTGCAGCTTACTAAGATGTCCCCCCCTGTTAGGATGGGCTTTTAAGCCATCCCTGCTCCTGTAAGTAATCCCTCACACATTCTTGCTAGAGACCCCAATAGAAAAT
>JADRCD010220148.1:0-28388 GCA_019843815.1 Montemys delectorum
CCCACAGATAGCCACGGCCCATACAATATAAGGGGCAGTATGACCCCTCCTCCCTCTCTTGCTCTTTGTTCTTCTCTTTCCCCTTTCCTCTCTTGCCTTCTTCCTCTCTGTCTTGTTCTTTGTTCTCCTTCTTGTTTTCCTCTCTTGCTTTCTTCCTCTCCTTTCTCTCTCTCCTTCTCTTCTCCTCTCCTTCCTCTCCTTTCCTTCTCTCTACTTGACTGCCCTATTTTCTCTTTTCTATAATAAAATATCTCATTTATACATTGCTTCCTTTTTAACTTTTTTATACATCCTTCCTTTTTAATATGCCAAGTAGCCTCAGGCCCCAGTAGCAGAGAACAGCAGTTCCAGGCCTCAGCAGGAAAGAGAGTGACCAAGGCTGTAGCAGCGAGCCACCAGGCCCCACAAATGATTTCAACATAACTCATACCAAAATTTCAGAAGCATAAGTCAAATAATCCTCGTGCTCACCAAATATCAACTACCTATTCAGACCACACAACATGCTGTACACTGCATGTGCATTTTGTAATGTTTATAATCACTCTGTGAAATAAGAATAATTAACTCTATTGTCTTAAAGGAGAACTCATCTCAAGCAGTGGTAAATGGCTGTGTTGTAGGAGTAGTAATAGTAGTAGTAGTAGTAGTAGTAGTAGTAGTAGTAGTAGTAGTAGTATTTTTAGATGTTTGTTTTGAATTACATAGAAAAAAAGAAATTTGGATGTGGGTGGGTGGGGAAGAGAGGTGGATCTGGAATGAGTTGGTGAAGGTAAAGCCATAATGAGAATATGGAAGTAAATTTACTTTTAATTTAAAAAAAATGAAAAAAAAAAGGACTTGTGTAAAATTCTACAGCTGGTACTTAATACAGCAACATTCAAGGCTTATACCCACCTAGATTTTCAGCCTAGTATATTGTTTTAATTTTATAACATTTATTTCTAATAATTCTCCAATATATTTTCCAGGTTGATTTTCCCATAATATGTAAGAAAGTTAAAATATTCATGACATCTGAAAGCTAATATTATGTCTGAGACCCACTGTCCCTAAGTTATGGGAATCTCCTCAATTAGTGGTGCTTGCTACAATCCTGCAGGCAGTTAACTCTAATGTGAACACCCTATCAGATCTGATTTTGTTCCTCACTGAGAAAAGGAAAACCTAATGCTAAAGCAAAGCAATCATTCTAATCATTTGAAAACTGACCAAGCATTCAGTAATAAGGACCAGAAAGAACATATAAAAATAGATGGAGTGATGCCTGAGCTTCTGGGGAAGGATTTTTCTATCCCTGTAGCCATTTCCTCTGCCCTCTGATCCTTCCCAAATCAGTCTCTTTTTGTCTGCCAAAGACACCCGGTTGATTACCTTTTTTGTGTTTCAGCTTTCAAACTCATTGCTGAGGCCAGGAGTAATTGTGAAGCCAACATCAGTGGGAAAACTCATGATCGGGCTAAAGTAATTGTAGCTTTTCATTCCCTGGCAAATAAGTTTTAAGGAAACAAGAGAAAATTTTATGTTGGCCCTAAACAGCATTCTTTTTCATCCTTAAAACATTTATCAATGTTTAATTTTTGAAGAGCAACATAGTTGTGAATGCTAGTGGGTATGATAACAGCAGGAGAAAAGAACAGCAGGGAGAATAAAACAAAAAAATACCAATGACAGTGTGTATCATGCTAACAATGAATGAGATTCTGCAGCCTAAATTACCAGGAAATGCATGAGCCCATTGTTATCCACAAGGCTGCAATCCAGCTGGCCTGAGGTTGCCATGGAAAAGACTGGGAATAATCAACTGGTCAAGCTCCGTTGGTAATTGGCTCTGGGATATCAGCCATTGGGCTTTCTCTGCTGGAATTGTCTGTCATGTTGAAAGTATTCTTTGATTCAGGAAACCTGGAAGGTCCATATGGCCACCTAAGGGGACAGGACAAAGAGATTATGCTGATACCTGTGAATGGATGATCATTCTCACAGCAAGCATTAATCTAATCTAATGCAAGGGAATGAGACAGTTCTGTTCTAGTAGGTGATCTTGGAGCCTATACATTATTTCAAGACTGGATCACTGAGAATTTCTTAGTAGGTTATAAACACGGCTTGGGAGGCATACAAGAAACAAATATATGAATAGGGGAAAATGTCACACTTTTATTTTATGGAAAACTTTAACATATGCAATGAATTGTGAATTATAAATTTCCATGACTTTACATCAAGAAACATTATTAGATGATATTAATTTAGACTGTCTAACATTGTTCAACCCTTCATTTGTTTCTTTATAATTATGAAGTAATTATAAAGCTAATGTAAACCACAGGGCCTGGCACTAGGGTTGAAAGCACGCATATACAGTGAATTTTGTATGTTAACTTGACAGAGTTTAGGGCTGCACAGACAGCAGGTGTGAAATTATCTCTAGGTGTATCTAAAGAGCTGCTTACAAAAGAAAGAGTATTTGAATGTGCTGACTGACCAGGAAGATACCCTGCACCAATGCAGAGGATCACCCAGTCCAGTGAGACCCTAGATAGGAATGAGGTGGGAAAAAGACACGGTTGTTTCTTCTGGATAAGTATGGCTACTTTTTCCTGTTTCAGGATAAGCATTGTCACCTAGATGAGCATTGTTCTCCTGGTTTCTCTAGACATCAACCTAACCAAAACCTGATTATGAGCTTCGTAAACTTTGATTACAATACAGGAAAGTCCTTCATGATCAGCACCATGTATGTAAACTTGTTAAACCATCCTTCCCTTTGGTTATGTATATTGCAACCAGTTTCTTCAGCCTTCACTATCTTAGATAATTGTACAATTACTGGAATTATTCACTCACATATTACATTCTCTGCCTTCTGAGATTTTTCAGCTAGTTTTGGACATGTCTTTGGGATAAATGTGGGTTCTTCTATCCCTCAAACATGCCTAACATGCTATGATATGGTGAATATCTTGAATCTGCTCCATGTTTTTAGGTTTATTGATGCATTATTTCAATTACTTTTCTTCTCTTACTTCTTGTAGTTTATATTCAATTCAGCCTCCAGAGGAGGATACTCTTTTAACCTTCAACCAAGCAATGTTGCTTCCAAAATATCTACTGAACTTAGCATCTTTACACTGTTTATAGAAAATTACACAACCTTCTTATCATAGCTTCCATAACCCATTCATCAGTCACTATGCTCCAATCTAGCTGGCCTTCTTGTTGTTTCTCAAACTTTCCACACCTTTTCCTCAATCCTATGCATTTTAGATGTCACGACTTTTTAATTACTAGTATTTTCCCACTTGTTTTATCTCTGTCCATTTGAGTCCCCTTCTCCCACCACATTTTTGTATTTCTTCATAATATTTACTAAAAGTATTCATAAATATATCTACAAACATATATATGGAGGTTAATTTATTATATAGACCCCTAATACTAAATGTTAAATCTATGAAGATACTGCCCTTAAATGTGAGATAATTATTTTAAAATGCAGGATATATATAAGTATGAAATAGTGTGGAAACACCATAGATGAGAAAAGTTCCTTTGTAAAAGAATAGCATACAATAGAATTGCCTTTGCTCTCATTGAACCATGATTTAGTAGAAAGCTACATGTTATTTTCATAAACCTTTATATATATTAGAGTCACTGTGAGTCAGTCTACACACCAGTCTTGTATGTGTTTACATATAACACATTAAACACATACATGTAAACAATCAAACATTAGTTGTCTATATATACTGAACTATATTAAGTAGTATAAGATACTTTCTATAAATCATCTGAAAAATATATTTTTAAATTCCTACCCAATGTATTTAAAGAGTTAATTTTGATATCATTTATGAACTAACTCAAGCAAATATTTCTCAAGTTTTATAGTAATAGCTTCTCTGTTCTTTCTAATAAAATTTCAGTCTCCTCTCAGATTTTGTTCTAACATGTCTCAGAGGCCTTTGTGAGTATCATTGGGGCCCTGAAACTGGATTTAAAAACAAAAATACAGTATTGATTTTAAAAACTCAAGATGAATTTAAAAGTTTGATAATTTATATATATATGTATATATGTATACATATATATCAATTATATATATATGTATACACACACACACACGGCTGTCTTTCTTGAGAAGATAAGGAGGAAATATAGAAAGATTTAAATGAGCAGATGACAAGAACTAGCCACAAAGATTGCCAATGCTCTGGTATAGACTTTGAGAAATTCTTTCATATGGTAAAGTGAAAGGAAACAGTTTGTGATGACTTTTGGCTATCGAGGTATGAAGCCAGTCAGACAGGAATGGAACATTTATCTTGAAGAGTAAGTTGTGAAAGTTGGGCCATGTATATTCCAGGTATCTCTGAGAGACTTTCAGGAGTATAACACTAAAATTATTTCAGTCTTCTACTTATGTGATTTTTCTCTACTTATGTTTAGCTATTCCGGTAAAAGGTGATAGAGTTTATCATATTGAAGTATAAATTTTTTTGTTAGATGTTTTCTTTATTTACAATATCTCCTTTCCCGGGTTCTCCTCAAAAAAATAAAAAAATAAAATAAAATAAAAAAGCAAAAGACTAAAACAAACCCGTGTTCCCTTCCCCCTCCCTCTGCTCACCACCCTACTCCCTCCTGCTTACTGGCTCTGGCATTCCCCTACACTGGGACACAGAACCTTCACAGGACCAAGGGCCTCTCTTCTCCCATTGATGACCGACTTGACCATTCTCTGCTATACACATGCTGCTGGAGCCAGAAGTCCCACCATGTGTACACTTTGGTTGGTGTTTTAGTCCCTGGGAGCTCTGAGGATACTAGTTAGTTCATACTATTGTTCATGCTAAGGGGCTGCAAACCCTTCAGCTCCTTGGGTCCTTTCTCTAGCTCCTTCATTGGTGAGCCTGTACTCAGTCCAATGGATGGCTGTGAGCCTCTAATTCTGTATTAGTTGGATACTGTCAGAGCATCTCAGGAGACAGCTATATCAGGCTCCTGTCAGCCAGCACTTGCTGGCATCCACAATAGTATCTAGATTTGATGACCGAATATGGGAAGTATTCCCAGGTGGAACAGTCTCTGAATTGTCCTTCCTTTAGTCTCTGCTCTATAGTTAGTTTCTACAACTCCTCCCATAGGTATTTTGTTCCCCCTTTTAAGAAGGAATGAAGTATCCACACTTTGGTTTTCCTTTTTCTTGAGTTTCTTGTGGGTTGTGGATTGTATTTTGGGTATTCTGAGCTTCTAGGCTAAAAATCCACTTATCGCAGAAGGCATACCATGTGTGTTCTTTTGTGATTGGGTTACACTCTGGATGATATTCTCCAGATCCATTAATTTCCCCAAGAATTTCATAAATTCATTGTTTTTAATAGCTGACTAGTACTCCATTGTGTAGATGTAGCACATTTTCTGTATCCATTCCTCTGCTGAGGGATATCTGTGTTGTTTCCAGTTTCTGGCTATTATAAATAAGGCTGCTATGAATATAGTGGAGCATGTGTCCTTATTATATGTTGGAGCATCTTCTGGGTATATGCTCAGGAATAGTATAGCTGAGTCCTCTGGTAGTAATATATCCAGTTTCTGGAGGAACCACCAAACTAATTTCCAGAGTGGTTGTAGCAGCTTATAATCCTACCAGCAATGAAGGAGTGTTCCTCTTTCTCCACATCCTCACCAGCATCTGCTGTCACCTGAGTTTTTTATCCTAGCCATTCTGACTGGTGTGAGGTGGAATCTTAGGGTTATTTTGATTTGCATTTCCCTGATGAGTAAGGATGTTGAACATTTCTTTAGGTGCTTCTCAACCATTAGGTATTTGTCAGTTGAGAATTCTTTGTTTAACTCTGTACTCCATTTTTAAATAGGGTTATTTGATTCTCTGGAGTCTAACTTATAGGAGAGGATTAAATGTATTGGAAAAGGATATGTCAAAGATATTTGAAAGATGAGCCCTGAGATTCAAACAGACTCTGAAGCAACTAAGAACAAGAATGGGAAAATCAGAGTAATTGGGGTTGGGACAGAGTGATGTTAGAGCTGCAGTCCTTCAGCTAGGAAACTATGTGGTTAATGATGGCCACATCTTTTCAGTCCAGTCTGCTTTTGAAATGCTGTCCTGTTGAGTACTTATGACAATCAAAATACCATTGTCCTCAACATAAAAGAAGCAACTACCCATTCCCCATTAGGAGCAAAGCTGCACCAGAACCTCACTGTTCCCTGAATGGCCTGACAGCATCTTAATCTGCTTGATTCTACCGCTGCTATAGGATCCTATGGAGTTAATGGGCCAGTCTCTTCTCTTTCCACTTACTGTTGGCAAGACATCACATCAGCCACAACTGGAGGCAGATAGATCCTGGGACATGTTTTAGCCCAAATCTCAGCACAGGATAAAGAAGAGGGAATGCATTTCAATTATTAAATGACAGCTATACATTGAACTTAATGGCAGAAGCAAGTAATGTCAGATGAATACATATATAGTATATAACTATAAAATAGATATTGTATGTGTGCAAATACATTACAACTTATAGGTAGCAAACAGTCAAACGTATTTTGATGATAAGGGAATGGGTTGGTATTATATTTACAAATCTCTAAGTAATTTTTTACTGGTTACTCACTAGAGGATTTATTGAATTTGATGCTCATTTTCATCTTGTCAGAAGAAAAAATCATGATACAAAGGACAATAGTGATTGCTACCACATTTGGTGTTTTTAAAAATTAAATTAGAATTACATTTTGAATCTCTGCAGGGTAGAGTGATAGCAAACAAAAAATATCTAATGAGAAGCTTAGTGGTGTAATGTATAAACTCACTTCTGTCTGCTCCCAAGCTTAGAAATAAAATACCCTAATAGAGTAGGTGGCAGTGTATAATACTTTCCTGAGATTCATTACATCTTGCCTCTCGGAGAGGACAGCTGGTAGATAGAAAATAGAAGCATTTTAAGAACAGATTTGTCAGCTCATATGATAGCATTATTTACTTTTAAAACTTGCACTAAGAACACAGCCACAGAGAATTGTCAATGAATAGTTCATTGAGTTGCAAAAGAGATTGTCAACAATTTGCTAATATTTAAATGAAGAGATTATCCTGCAAGTAATTATAGGAACAGACTCATTAAAGAATATTTTATCTGCAGAGTTGAAAGTTAGAATACAGTAATGAGATTTGCTTGTAGACTGGGGAAAATATTAAAGAAAATCCAAAGAGATAATGTATTTGAGTGCTATATATAAGTGAAAATTAAAATGCCTTTTGCTTTAAAACATGAGCAAAAGTGCATTATATGTGTTTTTTAGTATTTCTCACAATTAAATTAATAGTGAAAATCAAGATTTAAGCCACCTAATATATAGCCCTCTTTTATGCAAAGGAGAGAATTAAATGACCTAACTGTAGCATAGAGCCAGTTCTGACTACACCTGTAATCTATGTCCTTGTTTCAGCACCCTTTTTTTCCCCAGAGAGTGTTTCAGTCAGTGTTCAAAAAGCTGTGAGTGTCCATCCTTGATTATTCTGCATATTTTATCTGCATTTCTCAGATATGTTCATTTCATTAAATGGGCTGGGTCTGTGTTCTCTTGCAGTCAACAAACATATGGGTGAATTAAAGATATTAAGCATTATTTCAGTCGGCATTATTTCTATCTTCTCAGCCACTGGTTTGTTCACTTTAACAGAGATTTTTACCTTGTAGCAACTTTGCTTTTTCTTGCATATATTGTATGTAGGACTAAAAAACACAAGGTTGTATTTTTTTTTAAATTGTGATGAATTATGTGATAGGGCCTCATCATATCATTTAGCATTGGGTGCTAAATAGTAATGAAAAACAAAACACAGCATGCTGTGTACTTACAGAGGCCATTGTTCATCGGAAGATGAGCTGGTACTGATCTGTTGTAGAGTCAATTTTACAAAGAGGATACAGACTCTCAATTTTAAAATTCCATCCTAATTCCATCCTCTAATTCCATTCCAAACCCACCCATATTCCTTGACAGTGCCTATCAATAAATCACTGATATCAGGGCTAGGGCACATAAGAAAAAGTCAATAGTGTCTAGAGAAGCAGCTCATCTTGGTAGCCTTTGAACTTCATGGTCATATTATTCTTGAATAGATTTACAAACATACTGTTCTATATTCTTCTTTGGATGAATTTGAATATGAATGTACTCCTCTAAATTTTACATTGACGATCCAGTAAAATCACATAAATTTGAGATTTCATCTTTTCCAAGTCAGATTAACTATGATCAACAAAAACCAACCACAAAAGCTGCCAAAAATGTGTGTGTGTGGGGGGGGGAAATAGAAGCCTCATCCACTGCTGGAAGGATTGCTAACTGGTATAGCCTGTCTATAAATCAGGTGGGGAGAAGTTACAAAATGCTAAGAATATGTCTATCATATAACCCACCTATATAATCCTTAGCATATACCCAAAAGCTCAATACCTGCTAACTTGGACTTGATCCACTTCAAGATCCAGCTATACCATCCTTATGTATGTATTAAAAGGCCTTTATATTCTACTATAAAGACATCTGCTCAATCATGTTCATTCCTACTGTATTCATACTAACCAGAAACTGATTATATGTATATCAAGCTAACAGAGACTAGATGCATATCAATGGATGGATGAGTGTAGAGAGCTGTCTGAACCATGCCCTAAGATGGCACCTCTCTTCTGCTCCTTGCTGGAGCGCTAGAGTTATAAACAACTCCTTATTTGGCTGCATCAGCTATCCCGATCTGCTTCTGCATTATGGCATCCTATCAGCACTTTCCACTTGGCCTGGTGTGATGGGCTAGGCATAGAGCATATAAGGGCTTGGGCTGTTCCCCTCGGGGTCAGAAGACTGTTCAAGGTTCCTGAATAAACTGCTTAAAGAAGAGATCGTTGTTCTTGCTGGCCAAGACGGTCGTGACAGATGAGTAAGTAAAAAAACATGTGCATGTATATTTACACATGGGATATTTAATGTCTTATTTTTAATGTTAGAAACCTGAAAGCCATGGAAGAAGCTAGAAAAAACATCCTGAGTGAGACAATCCAGACTGCAAAAGCAAAATATGGTATGTATTACTTTATATGTCACTCATTAGCTCTTGGTATTGTAGGTAAGCCTTTGATAAGCAGACTACCAAATCCACATAACCACAGAGGACAGGTATATAGTAAGGAACTAGGGAAAGGGTTGTATCACCCTAGGAAGATAAAATATTATAGATAGCAGGGAAGGGTGAAGGCTGGAACGGGATCAGTGGAAGTGGATGGAATAAGACAACCAGAGATAAACTATTCAGATGAATAGCTAAAAGTAAGGGCCATTTGAGAGTCCGAAAGGAAACAATGGAGATGAATCTTCATATATATATGTACATATGTATATCATATATATATATATTCCATCATATATATGATGGGATCTATAATGGAAGCACCAAAAATCCTGGGAAGGCGGGAGATAGATCCTTAACTGAATATCTGTCGCATTGAAGTAAAGAATCCAGTTCCAGGAATAGAGCATATTTTGTTGAGTTTTTGGCCATAGGGCCTCAACAGCAACCCCCTAATGGCTCAGGCCATTGCCAAGGCTATTGGTTGCTCCTCACAAACTGATGCTAAGAACCTACTGATAAAGCCATCACCTATATAACTCATTGAGTATAGATGAGTTGAGTTGCTGCCAGACTAGAACCTTCACTCCTAAGGACTAGTTACTGTTCATGATACTGGGAAATACTCTACCCACTACCAGTACTACCATACTAAACAAAAGAGAAAACTCAACACCAACCCATGTACATAACCTTCAATCTATAATGGTGATTTACCTGAAAGATACACTAGTGTAAAAATGGCACAACATTTGTGAGATTAACCAGTCAAAATATATTTGCATTTAACAATTGCTCTATGAAGAGACTGAAAGAACAGCCAACCAATGACTGTTCCAACTTAAATATCATCCTATGAGAGAAAGAGAGAGCTCAACTCTTGACACTGTTAATGATACTCTGATATGTTTACCGACAGGATGCTCATATTGCCCCCTGAGTGTGACTTTCCTACAGCTGAGGGCTGATTCTATCAGACCCCACCTTGCCACAGATAGCCACGCCTCTCTACCCACTTCCTGCTAATTGCCACGCCTGTCTCCAAGTTCCAGTCATGCCAGAAGTTCCGCCTCCAGAGACTGAAGATGAAGCTGCTGATTGTGTCAAGTTGCTGATGAACTTGGGGGGAGGGGTTTTGCTTTACCTATCTACCTGTTTATTTGTAACAAAGAGATTTCAATGAATGATGGCAGACTGAAAGCACATCATGTGTTGGTCTAATTTTTTCAAACCCTTCCTGCATTTCCAGTACCCTTAATTATTCAGGCCCTGATCCCCATTCCAGACGACCCATTCATATGAGTGGCTGCAGGCACCTACACCTGAGAGCCTTCATCCAGTAGAGGATCTAGACTGATGTAGAAACCACAGCCAAACATCAGGCATAACTTGGGGAGTCTTGTGGAAGAGCAGGGAATAGAATTGAGCGAATTGGAGGAGTCAGGGACTCCACACCACAAGAAGACCCACAGAATAAATGAACCTGGGCCCAAAAGGTCTCACAGAGACTGGACCACCAACCAGGGAGCATGTAGGGGATAGACCTAACCCCCCAAATTTGTAGCAAATGTACACATTGGTCTTCATGTGGGTCCCCTAAAATGTGGAGTAGGGGTTGTTTCAGTCTTTGTACCCTGCCATTGGATCTACTTCCTCTACTTAGGTTGCCTGGTTGGGCCTCAGTGGAACTAATGTGCCTAGTCCTGCTGGAACTAGATGTCCCATAGCAACCTCCCATATCTCAGGATAAGAAGAGAAGGTAATGGGAAGAGAGATTTATGAGGATAGGACTGAGAGGAGAGAAAGGAAGGAGGGGCTGTGCTCAGGATGTAAAATGAATACATATTTATATATAATAAAATTTACATATATATAATGCATTTTATATTTAAAATATATTTTTTATATTTAAAAATATATTTATATATAAATAAATTTATATATATACATAAATATGTATACATATATATATGTATATATATATATAAATATATAAATTATTGGGAAAAAAGAATTGCTTCATGAAATGGAGTCTGCCCTTCAATCTACTCAGATGGCCAAAAAACCTGAGACTAGATAGAGTAGGAATCTAGGTGAATACCAGTTACTACTAATGTGCTGAAAAAAGTAGCATTAAATTAAACTTAAGGACATTCTGCTACACTCAAATGTCTTAGATAGGGTTTTTATTGCTGTGATGAAGCACACAGACTAAAGAAGAAGTTGGGTAGGAAAGGGTTTATTTGGCTTGAACATCCATGTCAAAACAAACCATCAAAACAAGTCTGGATTTAAAAAAAAAAAAAAAAAAAAAAAAAAAAACCTGGAGGCAGGAGCTGATGCAAAGTCCCTGGAGGAAATTTTATCTTGTCTTGTTTTCCATGGCTTGCTCAGCTTTTTTTCCTATAGAACCTAGGACCACCTGGCCAAGAGTAGCCCCGTGCACAATGGGATTGGCCTCTCTACATGTACCTCTAATTAAGATTAAGGCCTGCCTAGGGCCTAGCCTTACTGAGACATTTTCCAACTTGAGCTTTCCTCCTCACCAGTGACTCCAGCTTGTGTCAAGGTGACCTAACACTAGCCAGCACATCAGACCATTGCCCTACTTAGCCATCATGTGGTAACCAGAAACGAATATAGAGACTCACAGTTGGATAAATGGTTGTCTCCATCAACTGCTTCCCCTCAGGGTTCAGGGAACCATGTGGAAGAAGAAATAGAAAGATTGAAGAGCCATGGAGGATAACATGGAAAGAAGGCTTTTTAAGCATAGCAGGACCAGTGCACATGTAAATTCAAAGAAATTAGTGGCATCATGGACAGGGCGTTCACATGTATGAACTACATGAGGTCCCAGTACTCAAAAACAAATGAGACACAAGCACCCATATCTATAACCCAGAAACTATCTCCAATTGATACTAATTCTCAAATGAAAAACTAGTTATCTCCAGACAACTTTCACTGGGTATTCACATTTTAAGAGCTTCTTTTTCTGGATATATTTCACATATGTATGCGCATTAAACGTGAAACGCATATGTATAAGATTTCAAGTTTTGTGTTTTTTTTTGATTTCTGTGTGTGCTAATGTGTTTGTGTCTACATCTATGAGCATTGCTTGTACTTTTACTTTGGCTCTTTTTCTGTTTGTTTTGCCTTATCCAGTTCATTCATTTGTTTTTATCTTATTTTATTTATTTTAATTTTAAATAATTTGATATGCATGATTGTATTCTAATGAAAGAGAAATAAAAGGTGTGGATTTGGATGTGTGTAAAGGTGGAAGGATCTGGAAACAATTGGGAGGGGAAACTGTAATCAGAATATACTCTATGAAAAGTAAACTATTTTCATTATAAAATAAAATTCTTCTTCACAGATACTTGCTTAGCAATGTTCTTTGCTCCTCTACTTGCCATTACTAGAAAAAATAAACTAAATAAATGGAAATAAATTAAATGTCCCTCAACATATGAATGCCAAATGAAAATGTGCTGTTTGTACACAATAAAATACTATCTAGTTTTAAAGAAAAATGAAATAAGTGAGTGAAGCAGCCAGGCCCAAACAAACAGTGTGTGTTCTGTCTCTTTAGAGGGTCCTAGCTTCAAACTGTTAGGTGTAGATATATAGCCTGCAACAACAAGAGAAAACAAGTAAGTGAAGGAACATGGGGGGGGGTGTCGATGGAGGGTCCTAATAGGATACAAGTGACATGAGGGGGAAATTAGAAACACGGACAATAGAACTCAAATTAAGAAGAGGATGAGGCTAATAATGAGGGGAGGGAAGTTCAAGAGATGAGTAACTCTAAGGATGTTTGATAAGGCTGCACGGAATCATTTTATATTAATATAAAAGTCATATCCTCTTGACCCTGGTGGCCATCAGGTTTATGTCAAGAGACTTATTTGAAGTAGTGGAGAAGATATGTAGCAAAGAAAACAATAAAGTAAAGAAGAACAGAAGGCAGGTTTGGAATTTGAGATGTGGCTTACATACTCATTCTTAACTTGGAAATGATTGGAGGTACTATAGTTATGACAAAACTTTGAAAACAAAATATTACGAAACACAAAAACAAACAAACAAACAAACAAAACCAAATAAACAAAGAAGAATGAGAAAACCCAAGGGAGACAACTATGCAAGTCTTCCTTTGCTCTTCATGTGGAAGGGAGATCTGACTCTAACTGCTGGGGCACAAGTGCCACTAAGAAGCTCAGAGCTTGGAAAATAACTCCTTTGGTCACTTCTATCATGGTTACAAATAGTGACATAAGAAGACAAAAGGCTTTTCAAAGTCCCTTCACACTAGATGTGATCTATTAATGTGTGTCAGGAAATCAATTGGGCAATATCAAGACAATGTTTATATGTTGATTTTAGTATTTTTGTGTGTTTCTTTGTTTTTTTCTTAGTTATCGATTAAAACACCACACAGATGTATAGAATGGGATTCAGATGGACTATATTATTCACATCAAGAATATATTCTATTTCCTGAGGCAGTATATTATTTGAGATTATGAAGAGAAACAAAAGGAATTATCTCTCATTAACAGCCTTATAGAGGTTGGGAAATCAAAGTAGATACACTGCAGAGGTTAACAATAGGTTCTGATAGCTAAGATTAGGATAAGAGAGATGCTCTGATCAGGAGACATAGGAGAGGGAGGGGGAGGGGAGAGAGAGGGAAAGGGAGAGAGACTGAGAGACTGAGAGACTGAGAGACTGAGAGACCGAGAGACTGAGAGATTGATGGGAAGATATTGAGAGGTTTTCTTCCTTTTTCCTTTTCCTTTTCTGCCCTTGAGCTGGTCTATTCTACATAGTGGAGAACAAGAATACACTGTTTCCTGAGTCCTCTGATTCAAGAGCAGTTCTCTGCTGAAAGCATGTCCAAAGTCAGACCCAGAAATAACACTTAAAACTGTAATGTAGTCAGATTGATACCTAAAATTAGCCACTCTACATACTTGTATATTTTAGGAGGATGTAAGCAAATGACTGGCAACAGGGAATCCAGGAATACAGTGTGAAGATGAAGTATAAGAAGGTTAAATCATTATATATCCTGAATATATCCTCTTTATGAAACCATGTAAACATGTCTGATAGAATAGCATATACCAACAGCTCAACACTCTTCTATAACACCAAAGGCAGCTATTTCACTTTTCCCTTAATTTAAAATATTTTCCTCCTCACATAATACACCTTGATTACCATTCTGCCTACCTTTACTCCTTCCAGTTTCTTGTCACCTCACCTTCCATCTGAATCTCTTTCTCTCTCTCTCTCTCTCTCTCTCTCTCCCCTTCCATCTGGATTTCTCTCTCCCCCCTTCCCTCTCTCATGTTAGAAAACAAACAGACTGCTATGGGATAATAATAAAATAAAATGTAATAAAATACAGCAAAAACTATCACATCAAAATTTTACAGCATAAACAAGCATAAGGTAAGTCCCAACAGAAGGCACAACAGAGACCCACTCATTTGCATACTCAGGAATCTCATAAAAAAACACTAAACTTGAAACCATAACATATATACTGAGAACCTGTAGGGTAAAAAGAGATCAAAAAATCATAAATAAGACTCAACACTCTTCCATAATGTAAATAAAAATAAAAATAATAATATTTAATTTTAAAAAGGAAGCATGCAGCCGTGACATTATGAAACAGAATCTACAAAAATGCCATTGAACTCATTTTCTGTTGGCTATCCACTGCTGGACATGAAGCCCACCCTTAAGAGTAGTTTGTTTTTTGTTTTTTTGTTTTTTTTTTTTCAGTGAGACTCCCTTGAAGGAAACTAAATTTTCATTAGCAAGTAATTATCAATCAGAGATTAATTTTGGTTTAGAGATAGAGCTGTGTCTTCCTGCCCTTTTGGTTCTTGGACTCGAACTAGTGTAGACCCTTTCAGATCCTGTGCATGCTCCCTCAATCTCTGGGAGTTTACATGTGCATTGATCACATTGATTTAGAGGTACTGGTTCTCTTGGTATCCTCTGTCTCCTCTGCCTCGTTTACATTTTCTGTTAAGTAGGAAGGTTTGGCTAAGAAAAGTCAGAGTATGTAGCTCACTAGCATGATGCAATGTAGAATTTACCAGATTATCATGCCCAAATAGTGGAGAAATGTAGAATTACAGTGACAACACAGGCGTACTGAAGTTCTCCACATGTTACCAAAATCCTGGTGCATCCTTCTCTGTCAGGGGTCACACTGTCATTACCTATAGCAATGTAGATTGGGAGGGCAACTCTTCAGCAATCTGATGTTTGTATTTTTCACCTGTTCCTTTTCAGCCTGCCAGGCCACACCACATCTGAATTTAATAGCAGATCTGGCTGTAGACCCAAAACTGAATCCCCAAGGAAAGAATGTTTTCAGTGTGATGCATTTGTCAGAAAAACAGTTCCTCTGAAAGAGAGACCAGCAGAGACTGTTCTTGACAGAGAAAGAACTCATCTCTTACCACAAAATCATGCAAATCACATACATCATTCTCTTCCACATAGACACACAAAATATATGATTAAAAACCTAATAGAAATGGGACAGAAGAGATTGTTCAGTGATTAAGAACACTTCATACTCTTGCAAAGGTTTGGTATTCGAATCCCAGCATCCATATTGGACAATAAAACCATATGTAACCACAGTTCCAGGGGATCTGACAAGCTCATTTGATGGTACTGCACAGACTTGGTGCACATATAGACAAGCAGACATGTACACATAAACAAAAATGAAATCTTAGAATGTGATAAAAATTAAATGAACCACTGACTTGAAAAACATATCTTATTCATACCTTCTGAGGCATAGGGAAGTCCTAGAGGAGAAAGTATGGTAGCTTTCTCTTGCTAAGAGCATCTAGCCTGTTAATCCTTGTCTCCTGAACAGGAAGATGGGCAGAAAGGCACATGGCTGACACAGAGAAATTTCACTGTTATAATTAATATTCTCTCATAACCAATGTTGATTATATGTTGCTAATTACTTCAGCTGTAGCCCTGTGAATAATGCAACCAAAGCCTGACAGATGCACTTTGAGATCCATCCCATCACATGAGCAACCTAGCAAAGGAGGTATTGACTTAGCAAATGCTGGAGGAATGAGTTCTGAATAATAATGGTTAAACTGTTGTCTTTATGGCCAGAGTAAGAAAGGGATAGGTATTTTGCCCCACTTGACTTAAAAATAAAGATTTTGTAGAAATTGATCCAGTTACAATGCAGCTCCAGGCCAGATACAGTACTGAGATTTAGTTACAGAAAACTGCAAATGAGAAGAATTACAGGTGAAATCAAAACAGGCAACACAAGGAACTGGGTGAAAAAACAACTCATTCTCAGTTACACTGAGACCAAATACTGAGTGTCAACCCAAGAGAAAAATTATTATGTGTAAAATATAAATTCATGCTAATGGCCTAAGACATCATTTTTGCATAAAAATATAATCTTAGTGTGAACAGGTCAAGCCAATAGAAATTGAGAGATCCCTCAGATTACAATAAATGCTAGTATATATTAGTCATATTTAAACCTATCTGATACAGTATAACTGAAATGCTTTTTAAAGTGGTGTCTCCAAATTCACAGTTGTTGAAAGCTAATGGGGTCTTCATTACTGACCATGTTTTCAGCTGAAGGGAAATCATTTTTATTTTGTCCTGATACCTTATCCTAAGGACATATTGATGCAGCAGCCACCTGGAGTTTGTTCTTTTACAAGGATGATAATTATTAGACCATACCTAGAGACCCACAGGTGTTCAAATTTGTCGTTATCATATTCTTTCATATCCCCTTCCTACAATGTTTGACCGTGTACAATGCCATTGGATCAAGGAAAGAGATGTACACTAAATGAGCATTTGCTATACAAAAATTTAGTCTATCTCTCTTGGTTATAGAGTATCTTTTTCTAATATCATCTATCTATCTATCTATCTATCTATCTATCTATCTATCTATCTAACAGTCTATTTATCTATGAATCAAATGAGTTAGTGGACATATGGTATTTGTAAATTGCTTGCTGATTGGCTTACAGGACTGTGAGCACAGTGAAGTTCATTCTTAAATATACAGTACCAGCAGCTGTCTCGTTTCACTTCACCAAGAATTACTCAGTGTTGCTTATCTGGTGTGCTAAAATCACTGACTCAGCTTAATAAAGCCTGATGAATCTATCCACATGTTGGTTTACTAGCTTATAATGAGATTCCTGTTTGTCTTAAGCAATGAAAATATTCATTTTTTAAGTAGAATTTTATTTTACTAAAACCACATATATTAACAACATGAAGTACTGCATTATGCATTTATCCTACTTTCACTAAAGTTTCTATAAAGTTTTTAATTAATTATTTTTGTATCATGTTGAGGATCAAACTGAGAGCTTCATGAATGCTGGCCTCCAGTTTTAACTCTGAAAATAATAGGCTTTCAATAGGGTTCTTTGTAAGAGATACATGGTTATAGATAAAAATGAAAGCAAGGGGCTAGAATGGTGGTTGGGAATCGGAGACAGGGGAGTCAGGGAAGTGGGGAGAAGTTTCCTTGGAAGATTTCTTTTTTACAGCTCTTTTGTGTTATAGCTCTTTAGGAAAACAGTCTTAAATGAAACTCAACGAAACAGCTTATGCTCATATACTTAATTCAGGGCAAATCAAGGGCTACACATGTATATGAATCTTGGAGAGTGGGATCGGGTTCTTCTTAGGGTGAAGTTTCATTGACTGGGGTTTAAGGTTCTGGGGCTATTTCACTTGCATGGAGAGGCATTCCAGGAAGTTGAACCTGTAATTTTGCCAAGGATTAGGTTACCTTCCTCAGGTAGAAGATTAGAGGTGGTGTTCCCTTGATCAGGAGAAGAGGAAGCCCCACTAAGAAAAGGGAGTCCTTCCTTTTTTGCCCAACTCAGCAAAGCTGTCTAGACATGGTAGACAACAAACTTAGTAGCAAGATATACTGAAACACTACATATTTTGTCTTCAGGACATAGAAAAGTAAATATTAATCTGACTGGGAAATTTCCTCCCTTCTGGATAACTTAAATAGTAGTAGAAGGTGATGTGCTTGTTTTGGGGGCATGGAGAAAATGCACCAGTCATCTTACTCAGAGCTAGAACTTGCATGCTGAAATACTGACCAAGGAGGCAAGATCTTCTCACTAATGCAATAGTGGGATGACTACTATGGAGTAATTGACCATTCTCTGATTGGCTCTGAGGCTTGACCCAGAAAAAGCATTTTATGTCTGGTACTATAATTCTAATCAAAGCCCATGCCTACGGACGTCATAGTTCTAGTGTAGAATTATTGTTATTTTGCTAAGTGAAAATGGTGTCAAATTGCCTTCCAAATATTTATGTTTATATTGATATTGTAGGCTGCTCTAACCCTTGGTAAGAGAGAATTTTGCAGAGAGGGCATTGAACATCAGTCAATGGAAACAATTATCACTGCTTAAAGTGTTGAAAATAACAGGCAGTTTACTCAGCCATAAATGATTCATCTTCATCAACTCTACCGTCACTACCACCAAGACTCAGGAAACATCATGGAAGGGAAGATGAGAAAATCATGTTAGATCTAGGTAATAGGAATGAGCTCTATAAAATGCTATCTTTTGGGTCTGACATGGTTACCACACTCATAGTCTCACAGAAGCTGTGGCTATCTATGCAAGACTTGCACAAGATTAAGGTAGGCAAAGTCCCAGAATAGATAGTGTGATTGATGGTTTGTATATGCTTGATCCAGGAAATGGAGCTATTAGGAGGTGTGGCCTTGTTGGAGTAGATGTGTCACTATGGGTGTTGGCTTTAAGACCTCCTAGATGCCTGGAAGCTAGTCTTCTCCTAGTTCCCCTAGTTCTCCTTTAGAACAAGAGGTGGAACTCTCAGATCCTCTAGCCCATGTCTGCCTGGACTCTGCCATGCTCCTACCTTGATAATACTGAACTGAGCTATAAAACAGCTCCACTGAAATGTGGTCTTTTAGAAGAATTGCCTTGGTCATGGTGTCTATTCACAGAAGTAAAACCCTAAGACAGATGGTGTTGATAACCTCTAGGCTCTACACATATTGATGAGCTATTTGTAACAAATATTTGCTTAAGAAGCAGGATCATTCTTTACTAAGGATATGGTCACTGTTTGAGTTCCTTATGCTCTAGTGTCTGATTCTACATCTTTTTCCATATATACAGTATCAATTGAACTTAGTAGGCTATCAAAAAAGGAAATAAGATAGGATAGGGTAACATGGGAGTTAGAAGGTGTACATAAGAGTAAATATAATAATATTTCATTGTATACAAGTATGAAATTCTCCAAAATATTTAAATTTAAAGATGAATTTTACCATTAAGTTATATTCTAGGCATTTTTAAAACTTTTTAAATGAAGACATAAAATTATGTATAATGAGGATATTCAGTATGGCATCAGTTTTGACTTAAAATATACCAGGTAATAAAGTGCATAGATATTATCATGGTGACATAGCATTCTGATATGTGTATAAATTGTATGAAATTTAAATTAAGTTAAATACATTTAGCTTCTTAGTTGGTCATCTTTTCCTTGGGTTAGAAACTACAAAATCTCATATGTTCGTTAACTGAAAATATGAATCTACTGTCATGTCATGATTATACATGCTTCTTTCCTTGTAATTATTAAGTCAAAAAAAGACTCAAGGGATGCTGGGAGTTCATGACCTTGTCTTGTAGGACTGTAAAACAGGGAGAGGCTATTTGAGAGCCAAGAAGACTCTAGGTCACTATAACCTGTGAATGTATTTTGTTATTTGAAATCGTCTTGGTTCTGCTGTGGTTTGAATATGAAATGATCACACATACTTATCTTTTTAGTGTCTGAAGCCTTGCCCTGCTTTTGGTCCTATTTTGGAGGTTGCAAAAATTTGGTGTTTGTGTGTGGGGGGGAGGAGGGTAGAGTCACCTAGAAGAAAGAAGTCACTAGGGTTGGGCATGAGAGAATGAGTAAGGATTTCAGTGTGTTTCTCTCATATATCTTCTTTCACAGGCTCCTGCCTAGAAAATGTTCCACCCATGGTCATAAGGAGATCTGAAATTGTGAGCAAAGTAAACCTTCCCTCCTTTAGGTTGTTTCTGTAAGTAATTTTGATCACAATGACAAAGATGTAACTTATGCAAACTTTTTCTGAGTGAAAAAATGTCAATATAATGTAACTTATTAAGTAGGAAATCCCTATATTTCCAGATTCCGGGTTACTTTCTCTCTTTTAAGGCACAGTTAGTATGTATCTAAACATCTAAATGAGTTGTTTTGATTGGCCAAACTCTCTGAACTGTTAAAATAGCCATGTGCATCATTCCCAGAATCATATCTGCCAAAATTATGAACTAAATTTCTTGTATCCTCTAAGTCATGGATATTTTAAATATTCAGTAACTTTTCTCTTCAGTATATTTTTATTTTGCACAGGGTAGTATTAATATGTAAAATCAAGCTCTGATGAAATATTGAGTCTAATGTTTTGTTTTCTATTCCATGTATATAACAAAATAGGCATTGAAATATTAGTCAGACACTGATTGTGGTGTTATGTGTTCAGATGTAAGAGAACTAATAGAAATATTTGAGAAAGACAGCTGAATTATTATTATTATTAGTGTTAATTATTTCTTTACAAATTTCAAGTGGAAAGAACTGGTTGTGTGGAAATACTAAAATGTAAATTAAATAACACACCATACACAGTTGCTTAGTGTATATACAGGTTTCCATACATGACCAATGAAGATAATTAATGTATTTAACTTCATCTAAGCTTAAAATCAACATACAACATATGCTAACATGCAGTTATGATAATATTGTTTTATTTCCACTTTTAGTGTGTTAATGGGAACTGTGTTGGGAGACCAAACCATGCCACTTACACTTTGACCTTTGTTTTCTAGATCCATTGTGTTCCTACACAGAGAAGTTTTGATTGATTTTTACCTATTGTTCTATTTATCAAAGTATGACAGCTCAAGCCAGGAAACAATAGAAAAAGAAAACATCAAGAAACAATCTAACAATAGAGCCAGTATTTATTCTCTGAAAACTTTCCCAGAGGAAGAAAGCAGAAAGGATACCATGTTTGGCATGGTTAATGTGTGCTTTCCTAAATCTTTCTTTTAGCATGATTCTTTCTAGTTCATTTTAACCCTGATGGGATTCTCTATGATGGTCATTAAATTTCAAAGTACTGCACAATTAAGGATTAGTTAACTATTAGACCATGTAATGCTACTCTGATTTATGCAAGCTTCATTAAAATATTTTTCAGCTAAGATCTTAGGGGGATATGAAATGCATCAGATGTGAGAAATCAAATCAATTTAATGAGACTTTCCCTTTCTTGAATTCCAGCAATGTGCTGAGACGATGCCACATATTTCAGAGAAAACACAGAGACATAAAATGTTAACAGTGATGTCAGAGGAAAAATTTAGTATTTAAATATGACAAAGGAGATTAAACATACAGCCAAGTAACATACACACATGTGTACTAATTAGCATAATAAGGAAATGAAGAGGTTTTGAGTTAGAGTGCATTGGATAAGTCATATACACGCTCTACCTTTAAATTACATTAACTGCACTTTAGGTTCTTATTTTTACTACTAGGTAACAAATGATCTGAATCAATATGTATCCACTGCAACAGGTCAGCAGGTTTTGCGGACTTTGCAGGATTCTCTTTAGCTTTGTAAAATTGAAAGTAAGGTATTGTCTGCCCATACTCTTCTCAGGCACATTGGGTAAAAGGAATTCTTTAGTGCTAAGCCACAGAGTTGGATATGTTTGGAACTGAGGAACTCATTTACTGTTCTTGTTAGGAGTGCAGGATCATCCTTATGCACAAATACTCCACTGTTTCTCTTATGACCACTGTGGCACTAAACAGCTACAATAAATCTAGACTTCAGACTCCAAGTCCATCAAACTTCCCATTGCACTTTGCTCTTCCTCATCTAGGGGAACTCTCCACCCTTTGAGAGTTTTGTTTGCATACCTTCGGCGTGCCTATATATCCTCTCTATTTCACCTGGAACTAATGAGCAGTCTTTAATGAGACAATTTGATGATGACTGCTGTTATGTTCAACAGTTACTTGGGTATTTTTGAGTGGTAAGCAAAAAACATCAACCTACTGGTAAGGGACTGAACCTTTAGAGTTTCACCTATGTAAATTTTAAAATGATAGAAAAAAAACTCTGGATATTTTATGATGACATCATGACACCAATAGATAATGAATTTAGCAGCATACAACAAGTTTAACAGAATTCTGCTAGTGGTGGTCTCATTATTGTTACTATCAAGTATGATTATCATTACTAAATTTTAACTTGAAATATCATAGTAACTCTTAGTAGACTTTCAGAGGGCATTGCTGGCTTATGATATGTTTATTCTTAGTCTGGAAGCAATACCATCATATCATGCAGAGGACCTGAGTTATTAAACACCAGGTATTATAAAATTTATACTCAAGATACATTATTTTTTTCAACGTTTAAAGACAGTTTTTTTCTTTCTTTCTGTTTTTATGCCCTCAAAGTTAACTTTCCTTTACTCATGCCACCAGGGCCAGCTCTATGTCATTGCCCAGGTCAAATGCTAAGACATCTCATTCTTCCCAGGGCTAGAGCACAGCCAAACTGGGTAAGGTAGGAAAGAGAGATCTCCTAAGCTCACACTAACAAGGTATATTCTGTTCACCCTATAGACACAGCTGGTGATGGACAGGGCCAGATCTGCCACCTGCATGTCATTGTAGTCTGGTCAATGCTAGAAATCTAACCCTGAGGTCATGAGATCCTGAGAGCTTGTCCTGCCCCTCACCTGCTGAAGCACTTGGGAAAGCAGGCCTACACCTTTCCTGGGCAGTACAGTAGAATTAGCTGTGATGGCACAGAAGAGCCATCCCTGCCCCTTGCTAGATTCCTCAGGCAGCAGACCTGGCCTCACCCCTTGCCTTGGCAAATCAGAAGCAAGGGAGCTGACCCTAATGGCATGGGTACAGGAGAGGGTTGATCAACTCAACTACAACCCAGGCACAAATCCAAGGTTTGAGTTAGCCCACCCTAGCATATACACCATATCTGAAATTCTGCAGATCCAAAGCAGTCCTGGTGAGAATCTAGAATTGATAGTGTAGCAGAAGCCAGAGGTCTTGAACCAGACCAATGATTCATTGCAATGAACATTTGCAAATAAACTGCTTGGGCAAAGGGATATACTGTGTGACACAACATGACATACTACAACTTCCATGACAAAGTGTTTTGGTTTGCTTTGATTTTCCTTTTTTGGGGGAGGAGTGGGTGGTGAGCTTGCAAGGACGAAGGGTGGATATGGAGAGACAGGGTCATGAGTGGGATGGATGCATGAAGTGAAATTCAAAAAGAATCAACACCAAGTTTTTAAAAAGGGTATTTTAAGATTTGGGTTTCTTTTTTTTTATTATTTTAAAATGTTCGTGTGTGTATATGTATGCGTACTACCAGCTCACAGTGAGTAAAAGAAAGCATCAGATCTGCTGAAGCCATATGTATCAATATATTCCCGACTTGTTGCAGTCATTGGAATTAAATTTCTGTACTTTGTGATCCTGCCTAGTGTAAATTGTTCTGGTATATATACAAAAAAACTGGATAATACCACAGGAGTCCCCAATCCATAAATTCATGTCATTGGATGAAAAACTGGCCACTAAGACTGGTCTATAATCTGTAGGCAAGAGCATTCTGCTGAAGGAGACTGAGATCAAATTTGCATGTTCATGCTTATCCTCTCAGTAGTCTCCTTCTCTCCCTCCCTGTCTCTCCCTCCCTCCCTCCCCCTCCTTCCCTCCCTCTTTTTAAGGAAATGCACTTTGACTTGCTTATTTTTAACTTCTATATATTAATGGTTCAAAATATTGGGGTTTGTTATGATGTTTTCTGATGTGTTACCATGTACTTGGCTAGTAATTGGTCCTCCATTGCAGTCTCTATTCCCCACTCTCACTTCTTTCCAAAGGTCAGTGTACCAGCTACAAGCATCCTGTACATTAAATAACACTTCTTTGTCTCAGCAATGAGATTGGTTCACATCCACAGCTCACAGTTGTCTCTTACAATGCCTATTTGCATTGATTCATAACAAATTCTATTTTATCTTTAAAACTCTTATAATTTACTCTTCATAAAGAAAAGAAAGCAAAAAATGACAAAGCATAAAAATAAATGAATATATATTATTTTGGTTTGTCCTTTGAAGTTGCATTTCTTAGAAACTTTGTCCTAAGAAATGATAATAGATAGATAGATAGATAGATAGATAGATAGATAGATAGATAGATGATAGACATAATATTGTTAACCAAAAGTAACTTTACCCAAAATTAAAAAAAAATAAAAGATTATTTAAAAATACAGCAGTTAATAAAAGTTATTGTTAACTAGGCATGATATATGATCCCAATAACTAAACTGGCAAATATTTTTTTAAATGTCTAAGGTTTATACTAAGGCTTGGGGAACTCCGATAAGAGTTTCTTGTTGTGGAAGGTCAGAAGCTCTGCAGAGTGGTGGGTGGGGACTCTAACCATTGGAGATGAGCCAGCTTTGTTGTTCACGTGTGTGTGTGAGTGTGTGTGTGTGTGTGTGTGTGTGTGTGTGTGTGTGTGTGTGTCTTAGAGCCAGCTCTAGTCCCTAAACAGAACATCATATCTCACTGGCACCTTTGAGTGACCCTAATTAAATGGGTTACTCGGTGTTGGAAACAATTAAAACTGGATTGAACATTTGATATATGAAGGTGTCCTAAGGTTGAGGGCAAAGGTATCTTGTCAGGTTGTCTCACAAAAAGAGGAAGTAGTAGGAATTCAGCAAGAAACCTGCACTTCCTTTTAGTCCTCAAACTCAGATTCCCACTGAATAGTTAGAAACGCAGTTGGCAAAAGAAAGAAGCTTCCAGAGGACAACAAAAGTACCTCAGAAGATTCTCTCTTAGGAAATGCCTACACATTTGGGTTGTTTCTGTCTTATACTACTCATTTAAAGATATATATATGCTTAGCCTGTGACATGTGTATCTTTCAATATTACATTTTTAATTTTATTTTTGACTTTTTGATTCACAAATGACATTTGTTTATCTTAATGAAGTACAGCATGAGTTGATATCAAAAGGTTGAAAAAATTACTTCTGAAGCTTAAGCATGGCATATCAGAACTAAGAACACTGTGGTCAGACACACAGTCATGTGATATTCTCAAGATGATAGAGCCACTAAAGTTGGTCAAGAACAAGGAAATTATTTAAACACATGATGAGCTTAACAACCGAAGCAAAAGATGTGAGATAGCAATAGCAGAATTACACTGTTTCAAGGGCAGAGGAGTTGTTCAACAGGAAAAACCAAATGGAAAAGCCATAAGGAAGCAAAAAGGTATAAGACTTTGAGCTGTGATGTGGCTGAACAGGAAAAAGCATTTGTTGTCCATGCCTTGCAAATTGATCTTCATCCCAGGAATCCATGTGAGTCATGTAAACTCCCACAGTGTAATGAGCGAGAGAGAGAGAGAGAGAGAGAGAGAGAGAGAGAGAGAGAGACAGAGAGACAGAGAGACAGAGACAGAGACAGAGACAGAGAGAGAAAGCAGTAGAATAGCACTGCAGCACCTGCCTTAGCTAGCCTGTAGTGTGCAGCATGGCAAAAAGTCACAAGACAGACCCTGACTCAACAACGCAAGGAAAGAAGTGATTCCCAATTGTTGTCTCAGACTGGTGCATGAGTGCGATACAATAAACATGATCACACTCACACAAGCACACATTATACAAACACATATGGTGCACATTTACACAAGTATGTAATAATAAAAATGTTCTTAATTAACAATATTTGAAGCTAGACACATATATTCTGGCTACAATGAAGATACACACACACACACACACACATATATATATATATATATATATATATATATATTTATATATATACTTTCCCTCTATAGATAAAAAGAGCATATATAGTGTATATATATATATATATCATATATATTCTATACAGAGAGTATATACACACAGAGAAAAATATGTATATATAGTACATATATTATGTATATTATATATTAGAAAGAGGGAGAAAGATCTGGAAAAAAATCACAAGTAGTTGGAATTTAAACATTATAACACCTGGGTCCAGTTGAAAATTAAAAGATATTTTACCTCTGTTCAAGAAATGCAAAGAGAATATGAGAATAAAATCAAACAAGAGGCCGGGCAGTGGTGGCGCACGCCTTTAGTCCCAGCACTTGGGAGGCAGAGGCAGGTGGATTTCTGAGTTGGAGGCCAGCCTGGTCTACAGAGTGAGTTCCAGGACAGCCAGAGCTATACAGAGAAACCCTGTCTCAAAAAAAAAAAAAAAAACCAAAAAAAAAAAAACAAAACAAACAAAAAAATCAAACAAGAGGGACCAGCAGGGACAAGAACAAACTCTGATGTGAACATAAACAAAGGAAAAGGAAATCAGTGAAAGAAAAGTGAAGATTACTCTTCTGGGTAAGGATCTAGCTAGGCTGGCCTCCCAAAAGAAAATGAGATTGCATAGCTAATCTGAATACAGTGAACAAATGACAATGCATCTGTAACCAGAGAAGAGGAAAAACCTAAAATTATTCAAAGTAATTCTTAATCTGAAAATTATACATCTGAATGAAACAGAGCATACCTAACATCAAAAGGGAACAAGTACTCCAAACTCAACAATCTACACTTGGAAAATTATACTAAGTGCTCAAAGAAATATTAATTATTAAAAAAATATATAAAGGATAGTTTGATTAGATTATTTTGTCTTGAAATTTTATGGTGTAAAAGAAATATTTCTAGTTTTACTGGTACTAAATCTACACAGTTTCTTTCTGATATTTTTGTATTTGCTTTATCTAAACATTCTTTGAATTGAATCACTTCAGTTTTATGCTTCTTTACAAACCGTCCATTAACATGAATGTGAGTAGTCACTCCGGACTGCATATCTAAATAACTGATAGACTTTTCTCCAGCAATTATTAAATACCCATAGTTCCTCTCCAGTTAATGTTGAAATGTTCAGTTTCCTAACTTGTTCTTGTACTTGGTCTTGTGAATGTAGCCACAGCTACCGTAAGTTCCTGTGTGCAATGCTTCTGTCAGGTCCAGAGAACTCTGTTTCACTGCCTTTGGCTCTCACGATCTTTCTCCCCTCTTTTTCCCAGTGATCCCTGAGGGAGGGGTATGCTATAGACATCTCATTTAGAGCTGGGTACTCCTGATTCTTTTTCTGCAAGTCAATAGTTGTAGATTTCCAGACTAATTGCTATCTATTGCAGGGGGGAAAAAAAGCTTTTCTGATAAGGATTGAGAAATACAATAATTCATGTTCATAAAGATATGCACAAAGAAGGAGGTTTAATACTATGTTTACTAAGTAAAATAACAGTATTAGATTCTTCCTTAGGGACTATGACTTAGCTAGCCATGTGTCATGGCCCCTTTCATAGTATGAGGCATGAGGTCTATTTTTAGGAGTTGGTTTTAAATCCAATAGGAAAATGGCAAGCTAATCTCATAATACTGATTTGAGTAGGCATATTTTGCCAGCTAAAGCATTACTGTAGCTTTAGCGATTCACAGCTGAGTAAAACAATTGTTTACTTTTCTCTCTCTGTAGTGCTCTGACCCTTTTGAGAACTATGAAACTATCCATCCAGGATGAAGCTTCTAAGTCAGTACCACCCTGAGTTTACCATGTCCCATGACTTAAGTATGTTTTGCCTTCAGCAATTGGGTCTTGCCATCATGATCTGGAAGGTAGCCAAGAATAGTCAAAATACCTTGCAATGAAGTGATAACAATTTCATTTCTTAAGTAATTGTTCTCAGTAGTTCTCAACCTTCCTAATGCTGTAATCATTTAATAAATTTTCTCATGTTGTGCTGACGTCCAAATATAAAATTACGTTGTGGCTACTTTGTAACTGTAAATTCACTACCATCATCAATAGTAATGTAAATATCTAATATGCAAGGCATCAGGTACGTGACCTCCCAGAGGATTCCTGCTACACAGGTTTATTCAGCAAAGACAGCACCTTCCACAAC
>JADRCD010220149.1:2539-22058 GCA_019843815.1 Montemys delectorum
CCCCCCCCTCCCCCTCAAGGAGAACCCGGAACTTCTCTTCAGCTTCTAGAAGATGTCTAAATTCCTTGACGTAGGATCTTTGTCCATCTTCCAACAAGTAACTTTGCATTTTTAATATTTGACTCTGTCTCTAACATTACATGGCTTTTGATTTTAACCTCTTATGATTATAGAAGATTCTGATTGAATAAATAAATCTTCCATCTCAAGATCCTTCATCTATGGGCTCCCACTATTTTCTAAAGACCCATTAGCACTTGATGGCTGCTGGAAGATGGAGAGGCATTTTCTCCATCTTAGCCTTGGATAAGTACTCTGTGCTCCTATGAGTAATCCTAATTAAATTAATTCACACACACACACACACACACAGACACACACACACACAAAACGCATAATGCAATGTTCATTTTTACAATGTAATGCAGTAGCTCTTGTCTTTCCTAATGCTGTGACCCTTTAATACAATTCCTCATATGGTGGTGATCTCCAATCATAAAATATTTTCACTGCACTTCATAACTCTAATTTTGCTTCTTATGTTATGAATCATAATATTCATATTTAATATGCAGAATATGTGATATTTGACCCACACACACAAGTTCATGATCCACAGGTTGAACGCTGCTAATATAAGGTAGCATACTTGCAGTTCTGGAAATCAGGCCTAGACATCCTTATTCGACGATTTCAGACTGTGTCATGGGAGGATTACTACAGGTAGTTCTAATGCTAATTTTAGTATTTCCTTCTGGTTGTATGACCATCACTCCATTGAGCCTTTTTTCCCTCAACATAAAACTGTAGCATAGGTGGCAATATGTCCAGCATATACCACATTTTCAATACATACAACCCTATTTCTTCAAAGAATTGTAAGATAGTTCTCAAAAATGATCAATAAGAGAAATTCTATTATTAAATTGGAGGCTTAATAAACGATCCTCCAAATTCCATCCTGAAGGTGTTAAGATATAGTGGAGTTAAAGCTTTCCTTTCTCATGTAGATTCTTCTCAAGACCTCTTGTCTACAGACCCAGTGATAAAGTAATCTCTGCTGGATGGCCGATAGCTATCAGCCTCTGCTTTCTGCCACCACCTCCCAGTACTGCTCTCTGGTTCTGCCATCCAACTCTCTGGTTGGATTTGAGTAGGCCTGGTATGTATTGATTGGTCAGGTCTGCAGCAGAGACCAGCACAGACTCCCTCTTTCACATCTGTCCACACTCCTGACCCATAAGCAAGTTGCTGCCTGTGGCCAGCAGGGAAGGAGACAAAGGGGTCACCTCCCTTTCTTTCCTGGGGAAGAGTGGCTGCTTCTGCCTCAGCTGAGTTGGGAAGGAAGCTAGGAAAGACACCAGATAAGAAGGCAGCAATGGAGGTATGTAAACTATCTAATCCTTGCTCCTTCTCTCGAGATCACAGAACGAATACCTTGCCTCACCTCATAACCAGGACATCTTTGATGTTGGCAGAAGACAGAGGTGGTAGATATCACTGTATGTCAGGGAAATTCAGTTTCTGATCCATTCACATAATCTGAAAAGCAAGCTGTGTTTTCTACCGTCTTCTCTCTCGTCCGAAAGTTGTTGACTGTTCCTCTACACGTTTCAAGTTCTGCAGAGACTTATTTTCCTCTTTCATTATAGAATATCCTATCTGTGATCAATTGACAAGTTCTCATTGATGGTGGTTCCACCAACATAGCTCTTTGCTCCAGAACTTTGCTATTATGTGCTTCTTTCTGCTTATAAGATGATACCAGAGAGGACAGAGCATAGAATTCTGAATCTTGTCAAGTGACAAGGTTTTTCCAAAAACCACAAGCATTTTCTTGCTTTGGAATCTAAGGGGTTAACAAGCCCTGAAATTCCTGGAGCAGAATCAAGTCTATTTACCCAAGCTTATCACCAGAGCAACTAGGTCAATCATTTACTGACCCAGCACTGTTTCTTACCATTAAGGGAGGACCACCAAAGTCCTTGCCTAATTGAGTGCCCCCACAGAACACACACACACACACACACACACACACACACACACACACACACACATTGTTATATAGAGAGGATCCAGAAAAGTCAGCAAGAGCCCATAGGCTTTTCTAATCCCTATAAGTCTTTGTTCTTTCCAGAGTGGTAAGTGCCCGAGAACCATATCAGCTGTGATTCATTAACTCAATCAAGACTCACTCACAGACCCAAGGCCTAGTTTCACCTCAAGCACAGAAGTTGTAGCTTTAAAGAGAGCCTCAGCTGTCACTGGAGATCCAGAAAAGACAGTTGAATGATCCAATAAGACATTAGCTTATTCCTAGAGGAGAACAAATTATCTAGAACAATCCAGAGAGGATAGAAATGTCCTCAACTTTACACATTCCAAAAACTTCATTTATTTACTTATTTTTTTTTACAAATATGATCCATTCTTCTTTAGTCTGAATATAACCCTACTAGTTGCAGAAGTGGCATATTGTAACTACACAAACAGGCCTATGTAATGATTTCCAGGTCTTACAATTATTACTCAGGTGGTTTGTGGTGGGAGGCTGGGTGCCAATTCTTCTGAACTCCACTTAGGAAACAGATTGGCCAGTTCACTAAACAAAGTGATGTGTGATACTTACTTGGTCAATCATTTATGGGTAGGAGGTGAATACCCCCAGGTAAGGATTGTGACTGGAATTTTTAGTGACTTGACAGCTAATTAGATGTAGGAATTGAGACCACTGCAGACATTAAACCCCATTTGTGATTTGGACCATGTCTGAGCTGCCTCCAAGGAACATCTTGGAAAATAACCATTCATGAATTCTGTGATAATGCCCTGCAAAATGTTAAATATGGCTATAGCTGCAACCTTAAGCATGTCTGTAAATAACACAAGTGACAGAGGTGGACAACGGCTTCAGGACACTGGTAGATTTACCTACAGTGCCTTCTATCACTTACATGTCCTTTGTGTGTACCATCTAGCTTATACTGAAAGGTCAGTGTGGTAGATCAGGTTTTTCTGTACATCAGATATTAGCTAGGGGGAGATTATCCTTGAGACTGACTGGCTTAGTGTAGGCACTGTTGTTCCTTTCACATATTAGGAAGCTAGAGTCATGAAAGTCGATTAATTTTTCCATGATAATGCTGTCGTGAGAGCCAGAATTGGACTCACTTCTACTTTGTTCCCAATCTTGTCTTTCTAATGAGAGTCAAGACTCGATTCTCTCAGAACTCTCGAGAACACACGGCAGCATATTCCAGAGAGCCAAGCCAGCAAGGTAAACAATGCTCACTAACACAGATTCTGTACTAGTCTATGGTTGTGGGCCCGAGGCCAGTTGGGTGTCACCACAACCAAACGGCATAGGCAGTGGACTTCATACCTCTTAGATGGAACATAAAGGCAGACCCAGGCCGGGAGCAAAAGGAAGTCTGGCCAGGTGCAGCAGTCAGTAGGGTGCTCTTGATCCTAGTGAGCTTAGTTCATTCTGAGGTTAGGACTCAGCCTCTTTCGTTGCATGCCCTCAAAATCCATGGTCCCTGTTGGAAGTGTAAAAGTAGAAAAGGAAATGATGTTACCACATTTCTGGGGACTCAAGAGTTTACCATCTCATATATTCCAGCTAATGTCCCCTCATCTAAATCCAAGGGATTGGGTAGAATGAGGCTTTTAGTAGGAACCATTAGCAATCCATTCTATTAAAGCTCCAATATCTGCAATGACATAGACATACATTAGCTTGGAGTCTGTCTTGGTTAGAGTTTCTATTACTGGCAACTCTTACAAAGAACACTATTTAATTGGGGCTGGCTTATGATTTCTGAGGTTTAGTCCATTATCATCGTGGTGGTGTGCAGGCAGGCAGACATGGTACTGGAGAAGGAACTGAGAGTTCTACATCTGAATCAGGAGAGAGAGAGAGAGAGAGAGAGAGAGAGAGAGAGAGAGAGAGAGAGACGGAGACAGAGAGGGAGAGACAGACAGAGACAGAGACAAAGAGACAGAGAGACAGAGACAAAGAGACAGAGAGACAGAGACAGATTGGACCTGGCTTGAACATTTGAACCTTCAAAGCGCATCCTCAAAGATACTCTTTCTCCAACAAGGCCACATCTTCTAATAGTGCCACTCCCTATGGACATTCAAACACATGAGTCTATGGGGGGGCATTCTTATTTAAACACCAAGTTCTGTTAACTTCAAATTTCTCTTTAAAATGTCATTAGCTGTCTGGCACAAATTCCAAGGCAGCCACAATGCCTAGTATTTACACAATTAAGATAAAGACATGCTATCATGAAATGTGGTCAGTTGAACATGGTTGAACAAAGGGTTTCTTCTTTTTTGAGCCTGCCTTTGCACACCTCAAGAATGTAGCAACAAACGCCTTACAAGTAGGAATTTCTGTATACATCACCACGTCTACCTCCTTAATTAGTTGGCCTTATTGAACCATATTCTTGTGTTATCTTTCTTATCTAAAACACAGGAAGAAACAGAGGAAGGTGAAGAGAGAGAACAATGTCTCAAAAAAATTGTCCACCTATGTCAAGGATTAGATGAATAAATGATAAAAGAGCATTTACTAGCCCTTTTCATTAGTTCTAATAAAACAGACCTATGTAATATGTCCACATCAGGGACTCAAGAACATGAGGTAACATTTGAGTTAGTTAGGTTCTATTTGATCTAAAAGACTGTATTCTGTGTCATTGTTCTGGAAAACAAATCTACACAATAGTAGCTCTTCTGTGTCCATTGCTGCTGTAAAAGAGTAAAGAGTCCTTTTCAAAAGCATTTGAATGGCTCTTAGAGATTATATTTATTCCCTTGCCTGTTCCCAATAGGGCATCTTTTTGACCCTGTAAATTATAGATCCTCCTTTCTAGAAAAGTGCCATCAAACAACTAACAATGTCCACAGGTTGTATTGCGATGCCTTTCAGAAGCTATGACAGAATTTAGTTCTGACCTTTGTCACAAACACTCTTCCATCTGCTGATTAGGTTGATTTTAAGGTGATACAGAGGAAATAGAACTTGTTCTTTATTGTACCTTTGTTCTTTATTTACACAATTATCATGGTGTAGGTGTAGTGAAAGGGCCGTTGGCACGCTAGGCAAATGACTTACCATCCTCTGTTCTCTACAAGATTATTTTAGAAGTTGATCTCTGTGGTCACATTGGTCAGAAAGAAAGCTCCACTGTTTCTAGACTTTCTTTCTGGTATGTAACTTATTTTATTGAATGTTAGAACAGCCATTTATGTTATAACAAATGTTATAACAGTTGGGGTGAGCACTGTATTCAGGTTCTGTCTTTTTAGATAAGAAACTTGAGACTCAGTCCCACTGAGATCTTATTTCAGTCCCTTGCACAAACCCTATGGGGTTTAGACCTCAGATTCTTCATTCTTGTGTATGTATGTGACTGTGTGTGTCTGTGTGCTCTACATGGATTCTTCTAGATGTTTAGGGCCTCCAAATGGGAGCAGTGAGGCCCACAGCTATTTTCAACCCTGTAAAATGGCAAATGATTGTACAACCTGTTCTCAGGCTTTAAAGACCCATTCAAACAACAGTTCCCTTGGTTTTGGCTAGAATTCTACTAGGTCAGAGCCATAATGGTGTTATTTTAATTAGATTTTGTGGAGTAATTAAAATGAAGGCAGTAATTGTAACTTAATAAAATCTAAGGGCCAAAATCTTTGCCCTTGAGCAAAGTAAAACATTAATGGAGTTCATGACAGAATATACATACACACACACACACAGTATCCCCCAATCTGTGTCCCTTGATGTAGTTTATATTGGTAGAAGTAGGAGACCCACTAGTACCTCCATGCAGTCATTTGCTGGTGGACCTATCAGCCAATGTATCTTCAGAGTTTCTATAGACCTTGAGGATCATTAAAGTTGAGGTAAGCTATAGAGAGAATGGGATTCCTATCCTGGCCCGCACCAACTTCAAAATCATTACACTCCCATCTCTAAGTGCAAGGTCAATTTTCTTTATAGAAACTGAATATAACAACAACAACAACAACAATAACAACAACAACAATAACAGCAACTCACCAGAGCTTGGAGATCTTCCAAGAATGTAAAATGAAGATGATATTTTCACAGAAATCTCCAACTTTATTTAGAGAGCATGACCACATAGTTTTAATTTTAAGTTTCATTGACATTGAGGTAACTCTGACAAAGTCTTTTGTTTATTATATAGAGCCAAATCACAATCAAAAATAGTTCCTACAGAGACTTCTAACTGAGCAGGATCATCTTTGGTCATCACTGGCTTGCTGTTTTGGAGGATGCATTTCTTAAGAAAAATCTTGGATAGTGCCTTTGGCTGGTGCGCCAGTGAGTTTCTGTGGAAAAAGGGCTTTCATCCATGGGGTCACTTTGTGGTGATCACATTTGATTTCACAGTGTGAGCAGCTGAAAGCTTGTAGTTATGATGCAAGCGTGTTACAGGAGGAGAGAACATCCAGAGACCAAGCAGAAGAAGTCACAGGGAAGATATGTATGGGAGGCTTCTTCATAGCCTAAGAAAGTCCCAGGATGACTCTGCCAGCTCCAAGACAGTGAAACCTCAACTTCAAACTCCTGCATTCCGCAAAAATCTAACTTGTTCTTAGCTAGCAATCATGAATATAAGCAGAATCAATTCCTGGAGCCTTGATTGCCTTCTATTGAAACTCATCCTGTCTGGCATCTATCTACAATATGGGGACCCCTCATTTTCATAGACGTATTATCATAGAATATATTTGTACTGGTAACATAAGCACATGCAGCGGCCAAAGGCATCCTTATCCCAACCCTACCATTGTCTTTCTGTCTAGGTTTGGGCAAAACTTTATTTGGTCTGGCTTTCACTCACGTGTATCTTTACAGGAATAATCTGTAACATCTGTTGATGCGTTTTCAGTTTGGCAACAGAAAGATGTTAGATACTGTTTTTATGAACAATTTTGCCGGCTGAGTATGATGGTACATGCCTTTAATCCTAGCAGTTGGGAGGCAGAGGTAGGACAATCTCTGTGGGTTGCAAGCCAACTAGGGATATATGAGATCCTGTTTAAAAACAAATCAAAAGCAAACAAAAAAAATCAAGATTTGCTATCTATCACATATAAGGGTTTAAACTCAGCCATGTGTGTGTGTGTGTGTGTGTGTGTGTGTGTGTGCGCGCGCGCGCACGCGCATGTTGTATAATTTCAATTACTAATACAGCATCCTGAGTATTTTGGAATCTAGCAAACACCTGTAAGTAGTGTTAAGTAGCAAACGACAGTGACTTCAGTGGGAAAAGTGATTTTTAAAAAGACACAGGAGCCAGATGTGGTAGCGCACGCCCCTGATCACAGCACGGTGGAAGCAGAGGCAGATGGATCCCTTTAATCAGATCAAACAGCCTGGTCAACAAAGAGATCTTCGAGTAAACCAGAGCTGCACAGTGATACCCTGTCCCAAAGAAGAGAAAGAGAAGGCTGCCGGGTAGATGAGGATGTCAACACGGGAAGGCCAGTAAGATGGCTCATTGTTTCACCTCCCTATAAATATCCAGTCCTAAGACATTTCCTTCCAAAATAGAAGGCTTTAATCTTGGAGGAAACTGCTACGCAAAACAGGTCACCATTGGTAAGGTGCCATGTACATCACTTCTCATCTAAAGTCATGCACAAACCCACTGAAAAAGGAAACTGTGAAGATAGAAGGGGCACTAGTTAGGAAGTAGGAAGATGAAAAGGGTCAGTTGGAGGGGAATAAGAGAAGGTACTGGGGTGAATATGACCAAAATACAGTATATACTGTATATGATTTATTTGTTTGTTTGTTTGTTTATGCGAGTATACTGTAGCTATCTTCAGACACACCAGAAGAGGGCATCAGATACCATTACAGATGGCTGTGAGCCACCATGCGGTTGTTGGGAATTGAACTCTGGACCTTTGGAAGAACAGTCAGTGATCTTAACCATTGAGCAACCCTTCTAGCCCCCGTGTTACCTTTTATAACATATGAACTAGACAGTCAGTCTCCTCTTAGTTATATAGTCGTGGGTTTTATCCAAGGCCAGGACTATAGTGTATTATAAATTAAATTTGTTCTTTGACAATTTCAAACATCTGTATGATGCATTCTGACTACCCTCACTCTCTCCCTCTCAGATCCCTCTCCCAACTCTACCAATGCCCCCTCCTCCTACATGCAGGTCTTTTCCTTGTTGTTTTGTGAGTCATTGAGTTTAACCAGGGCTGTTCATGTGACCATGGATTTAGAATTATCCAATAATGGGGTTCCAGTGGTTACACAATTATAATCAATGACTCACTACCTCAGAATTCATAAGTAGCTAAGAGTTCATTGGGGAGAGGTAGGCTCTGCTAAGTCTCTCCAAGATCCATGACTGACTGCTGACAAGCCCAGGCTTGTGCAGGCCCAGTGCAGACAACCCTTGTTCCTGTGAGTTTGTGTTTGCAATGACTGTGTCATGCCCAGGAGAAAGTACATTGCAGCTCCCCCTTCCACCTTTTGGCTCTTAGAGTCTTTCTGCCCCCCTCTTCAACAGTGTTTTTTGAGTTTGGAGAGAAAAGAAGAATCAATGTTCTGTTTAGGGCTGGACATTCAGTTGTCTAGTACTCCCAGCACTTTGATAGCCACGAGTCCCTCAATTCACTGGCATTTTCTGTAAAGAAGGTTCTCTGATTAAGGCCAAGGATGGGATTCTTTTGTAGTTATAAATTCAAGTGACCAGAAAGCAATTTGCCACCATATCCATTTAGCTAAAAAACTATAGTAAGTTCTTCCCTGGGGCCTTTGTATCAGGAAGGAACTTCGTTCTATGGAGAAGGCATCAAATCTAATCAGAGATTGTTGGTTTGCCCCCCAGCATAGGTTAATGTATGCTAATAAAAACTTTACATAAAGAAAAATATGGAGCACCGGAAAGCTGACTTAGATATTAAGAGAATTTATTGCTCTTGCAGAGGACTCATGGTGACTCACATTACCCATAAGTCTAGATCCAGGAGATCCAATACCCTCTTGTAGCATCGGTGGGCTCTGCCCACACAAGAGACACATAACTTCACACAAGCAAACACAAATATACATAAATAAAGGAGAGAGAGAGAGAGAGAGAGAGAGAGAGAGAGAGAGAGAGAGAAACTCCTATGCCTTACATTTGTAATTTCTGAGAGTGTCATGCACTGGAGAGGCTGGCATCACCCATCTTTTTAGAAAATGAGCTCATTCACCTGGGAGATTGCAGTGAACCACATCTGAGTTCACATCCAGCTGCAATCTTGACAGTGATGCTGAGCTTGGTCTCCCACGAGTCACTAGTAAGCGCTTCAGAGAGCAGACAGTGATGACTATTATTTTCCCTTAAAAAAATAAACAGCAGCTCTTACAGGTGGCACGACTTGCCTGAGGTTAAAGAAACATGGCAGTGAGTCAGATAGAACTTAGTGTGTTGTGGACGTGGGAGTGGGTAACGTGAGAAAAAGGACGGCGAGTACGGGACTGACCCCAGTGTCCACTGAGAAACAGAACAATGGCCATGGGCTGAGGAAGACTCTGCTCCGTATCCTGAGAGCATCCCCGTCGATCTGCTCCTTCCTGACCCAAACCAGCTGCCTCACCCAGCATTACTCAGCCAGCTTATTGCTGACTTATGCCTGAGCTCCTGTTCCTTCTTGTAAGCTCCATGAAAGGCTATTTGTAATGAAGTAAAGCACATCGAGGAAGTAAGAGTGAGTCAAAGATCTTCCCCTGAGGGTCCAAGCAGAAAGGGCAGTTGGCTTTAGAGAGGCTCTGATTTCTCTCTTGTAATCTGTAGAAATGAAGGGCATCCTGGTGACTGACAAGACTGTGACATCCATTCCAACCACTGCTTTTTTTTTTTCTTTTCTTTTATTTTATTTTATTTTTTTGCCTTTGAGTTGTATCATCCTGTGCTCTATTTCTCCACTTAGAAAAGAAAGATTCATGCTTGCTTATTATGACACTGTGAATTAGTTTCTTTTCGTATTCCTGGGGGGGGAAATGCCTTGACAGAATCAACTTAAACGGGAGCAAGGTTGTGGAAGTTTTCAGTAGTCTATCAGGTAGGAAAGTCAGGATGGCAGGAGCTGGAGGCAACCGGTCACACTGTATCCACAGTCAGGAAGGTTCCTACTGTATCCATAGTCAACGAAGGGTCACAGTGTATCCATAGCCAGAAAAGGTCATATTGTATCCATAGTTAGAGACCGTGGGTAACATTGTATCCATAGTTAGAGGCAGCTAGGTCATACACACTGTATCCATAGTCAGGAAGGATCACATTGTATCTATAGTCAGAGGCAGTGGGTCACTTATTTCAGGAAGCAGCAAAAGTTGAATTCTAGTGCCCATCTCTTTCCTTAGGGTTACTATTGCTATGATGTAACACCATGATCAAAAACAACATGAAGAAGAAATAGTTATTTGGCATATGCTTCCACATCATTGTTCACCACTGAAGGAAATCAAGACAGGAACTCAAGTAGGGTAGGAACCTGGAGGCAGGAGCTGATGAAGAAGCCACAGAGGGTGAAGCTTACTGAAATGTTCCTTGGCTTGCTCAGCCTGGCTTCTTATAGAACTCAAGACCATCAGTCCAGGGATGGCATACCCACAATGGTCCAGGCTCCTCCCCACCCCCATCATTCACTAATTAAGAAATTATTTCGGGCTGGAGAGATGGCTCAGCAGTTAAGAGAACTGGCTGCTTGCTCTTCCAGAGGTCTTGAGTTCAATTCCCAGCAACCACATGGTGGCTCCCAATCACCTGTAATGGGATCTGATGCTCTCTTCTGGTGTGTCTGAAGACAGCTACAGTGTACTCATATAAGTGAACAAATATTTTTAAAAAACAACAAAAACAAAAACAAAAAACAAAAAGAAAAGAAAATATTCCACAGGCTTGGCTACAGCCTGAACTTATGAAGGAATTGTCACAGTCAAGGTTCCTGCCTCTTAGATGACTATAGCTCAGGTCAAATTCACATAAAAGTAGTCAGCACAGCTCTTTCTCCTATTTATTCAGTCTAAGACCCATCCCGGGGAATGGTGTCACCCACAATTAAGTTATGTCTTTCCCTCAATCAGTCTTGTCAAAAGGCTTATTCTGTTAAGTTGATAATATTAATCACTAGGTAATATTAACCGTCACACATTGTGTGGAAAAAAGCAGCCCTGGGAAAGCCTGTTCAAAGGAAGCCACTAATTGCTCTGTGCATACACCAAGGCCTGCCTGGAAATCCCAATAAAGAAGATGTGGCATCAGCATGGACCTACTTTGGTTTGTATCATCCCAAGGGACTGAACAAGGAAGTAAGAACGATATTATTCATAAACGTTTTTATGGCTCAGAAGGATTAGCCTATGTCACTGCCTATTTTTGTTCCATTTGAAGAGATGTCGTGAATACTATTACATACTATACATAGTATAATTTTCTGGGGGAGGAGTCAAGTCTACGAATTCAATGAGAAGTGTCTGCTTCTCCAGGCAGGATCTTCAAGTGGCTTTCTATAGTAACAACAAAAGTAGTGCCAGGTCCTCTTCATCTAAGCTTTCACTCTATTCCTAATACCTAATTGACTCCTTGGGTAATTTATCACTAAAGGTACTGGGGACCCAGTAAGTAACGCTTAGTTGATACTTACTATCCATAGCTATATCGGATACAGTCATGTTTAAGAATCCATAAATTAAGCAAACGGTCACCAGAGCACCTTTAATGGTCTCTGCCCATTGTCGGCTTGGCGGAATTTACTGTCCGTCATCTGGGATACAAATCTCTAGCAAGTCTTGGGATTATCTTAACAACATTAGTGAGGTAGAAAGACTAACTCACTGTGAGTGGCACCACTCCCTGTATAGGAAATCCTGGATAGTGAGTCCCAGGACATCCAGAGCTGTATTGTGAGATGCTGTCTCAAAAGAACGGTATGAATTCTATCTTCTTACTCATTCATATAGCTTCGCCTAACTTTCACTCAGCCACCAATAGCCAAGGAAGCCAGAATCTATTTGTCATCTGAGGACAAGTACGCGCTCCATGGTTAAGGTGAGAATAGCTTATCCGGTAGAGGTTTCCCAGAAGCAGCAGCGCTCGTCTTTATATTCCTATTTTTACTGAACACTGGACCAAAGAAGTGAGAAACAGCATCTTAGTCAGCATTTTCATATCATACTTTTCAAGCACGTGGAGACTCCAAGTGGCTTGCTATAGTTGAGGTGGAAGTAAAATTGTGTGTGTGTGTGTGTGTGTGTGTGTGTGTGTGTGTGTGTGTGTGCGCTGCATGAAAAGAATCCTAATATGACAAAAATGTAGATAATTCTACAATAAAAATATTTCACCAGGACTATTCCTGGATATGGGTCATATAAAACCCAAATCTTTGTTTTAATTTCTGGAATTAATTAGTACCCATTTAGAAGACTGGCCTTGAAGGCTTCTATTGATAGCACACTCCAGGCTTTAAAATTGCTACAACATCTTTCTATTGTTTCTGGAAATGACACACTACAAGACCCTTTGGCATACAAACAGTTCTTCAGTGATACCTAAATAAATCACAGGGTTGGTTAACTACATGAACTACAGATGTCTTCAGTAACTCCTGGCATGGTAAATTATATATCCCATCACCATCTATATGATTTTAGGTGATACCATCAGCAAGATTCAATAATGAAATTTTAGGAAGTTTATCCATAGATAAAGTGACCTTAGCAATATTTGTTAGATTATATGCATAGCTTGCACATATGTCTAACTTTATTTTGAAGAAGATATATAATCTAACCACGTCTGGTTTTGCTCAATCTTTGGCTGTTTCCCCAGCTGAGGTCACCACATTTCCTCCTTCTACCCCTATCTGATGAATCTCCAATTGTGGTTCCACCAGTCCTCAGATGCATTTATATCAAAAGCTATCAACTCTCCCATTATCCCCCAGGCCAAGGTCATAACAACAGGCTGGAATCAAGTGTTTTCCTTTGTTATAGCACAGATCCAATGAGAAGGCGTCTACAGAGTACCTAATGCATGCTGGATGCTGTGCAGAGCACTGTGAATTCAGGATAAGTATTCACAATGGCATCTGTTCTCAGAAAGTCGAGCAGATGAACCAAGGAAGCCGCCATCAAAGCATCGTGCAGAGTTGTAAAGATATCAGGAAATGACCAGTGAATATATATTCAGGAAGAAGGTTGGGAGAGCTGAGATCTATGCAGTATCTCATATAAAATAAGATTAGGACTCACATTCTTCCATTTTAGGAATTCTTATTTGGAAGAAAATGCTGCTTCCTGAAGGTACCAGAGTAGAGACTCACAATGGCCCTGAGGAAGGGGGCTTCTCTGCTCTCTAGAGAGGTAAGGAAAGAAGAAAGTCCAAAGAGATAGTTTTAAGTAAAAAGCCAGAGAAACAAAACAGAACTTTCCCTGAATCCTAATATGTGTCTGATGCCCATCTCTTGAATGGGAACATTAATTTAGAAACATTCCCTCCAATCCAAGCTTCTCACATTTCCCCCACCCGAGGGACCTTCTCCTGGTACACAGTCTTGGTATAAATCTGACTTCTACTCAGTTGTGCTTGGATTCAATTTATTGTGGAGAAACTTTCAACAGAAGGTGAATAAACAGAACTGGAGAAATGATGATGAGACCTCCTAATGTCAGCACCTGGTACACAGAGAACCTGAGACTAGGGGCTGGCCCACCCAGCACAGAGCCCAATGGGTCACATTAACTGGCAAATTCGTGTCAGTCAGGAGGGTAAGTTTCTTAGCTTTGAGCCTAGACTGTATGAGACTCTTTCTAATAATTACTCAGACAAGTATTTAAGGTCTGATTGGAACATTTTATTCCCTTAAATGGAGTTGATGTTTCCTAAAGTGGGACCAAAAGATTGTTGAGCTCTTCACTCCATTTTAGAAACAGATCAGAAGTCAAACTTCTAATAGATCAACTTGCATATGAGTTTTAGTCTTTCATCCAGTTTGAAACAAAGAATACATGCAAAAGTTAATTAGGCTATCCTTAGCTATATAAGTGTTTATAACTCCTTTTACAAGTACTATACACACACATAAATATAGAAATGTTGAACTGGGGAAGAATATTTGCCCAAAAAGTAACAATCAAAACTTACTGCTTCTAAGAAGTGGTAAGTAATCTGTGCCACTTGGCAGCTGGGTGGAAAGCTGGGCCTTGAGTGAACTGGAAAGTTCCAAATAAGAAAAGTACACCACTTGGTTTTCATGCAGGTGCCCAAACAACCGGAGCAGGGGCTGTCCCTGAATCTATTTGCCTGCCTGTAGATCCTGGTCCCCTAACTGGGCTGCCTTGTCTGGCCTCAGTGGGAGAGGAATCTCCTAGTCCTGCAGTGACTTGATGTGCCAGGGTGGGTTGATATCCAGAGGGGGCGTCTCCCTTCTCAGAGGAGGAGGGAGAAGGAGGGGGGCCTGTGTAAGGGAAGGACTGGGAGAAGAGAGGGCTGTGATCTGGAAGGAAAGTGAATGAATAAATAAATTAAGGGGAAAAATAGAGGTGCATGACCTATAATCATGAATTCACAAATGCCCAGCTATGTTAATGATGAAATAACTTGAAGTAATATGGTAGTAATCCCCATTTATTAAATTTGAGAAAATTGAGTGCCTAGAGGTATTGATGACCATGCGACGTTGCCGCTGAAGGATGTGTCAGTTGCTGCAACTTAGTAATTAAGGACACTTTGGCTAGGAGATAGGGCATCAGGTAAAAGTAATTGCTGAGCAAGCTTGACAACCCAAGTCACACAAAAAGCCACATTCTGGGCAGGTGTGTATGATCCTAGTCCTCATACAGCAAAAGGAAGTGGATAACAGGAGAATAATCCAGAAGCTCCCAGGCCAGGTTAGCCTGGAATACACAACACAGATGTAAGCACAGTTATTCTCTGACCTCTTCTCCAGTGGTATGTCAAATGTGTACCAGCATTTGCACAACCGCATGTGCACAATCACACACACACACACACACACACACACTCATGCACACACACACACAGTAAATTAAAGTAAAATAATTAAATAACACATTTAAGCCTATTAAGATATCTTAATAGTGGTAAGTTTTGATTTAGTAAGGGATAACGCACTTCCAGGAATTATCCCCAGCAATCTACTTTCACCAACTAAGCTCCACCTCCTAAAATTTCCAGAATAGTATTCTCAGTTGGGAACTAAACATCCAAAACACGGGAAGACATTTCATATTCCATCCATAATAACTTCAATCTCAAGGCAACAAGCTTCAGCCAAAGATTTAAGTAGGTCTACATTTCTGTTTCAGTAGAGGCATCTCAAATTGCACTTTATGCACAATATTTTGAACCAAACTTTATCTAAGCCTTCGGTAGAGTAAATTGATAACATTCATGATTTTAATACTATGGGTTTATCTTTATGTGTATTAAAAATAATTTAATTATTTAGGTCTGGAGAGATGACTCACTAGTTAAGAGCACATACTGCTCACAACTACCCCGTAGCGCCAGCTCCAGGGATGTCTGATGCCCTCTTCTGGTCTTCTCATGCAACTGCATGTACTTGGATGCATATACACACACACACACACACACACACAGAGATGCATACCTATAAAAATTAGATCTGTACTAAAGGTTGTATTAAAGAAAGCCTTTTCATTTAGGCTTTTTTTTTTTAAGAACAATTGTACTAAAGATGCTGGGTCCAAGAATGAGTAGGTGGTAAATACACCCAATATCATGAAATTACTACACAAATGGCTAAAATTTAAGAGTTCCTTAATGCATAACCTCTTCTAAATTCTAAACTGAAGTTAGAGCAGAGGAGGTCAGAGACAGCCTCCTTCCTCAGCAGGTGATGCAGTTTGCTATGCCAGGTCGCCCTCTGGCTGTGCTTGAGCCTTGCCCAGGAAGCCTCTCCAGGAGGGAAGACACCTTTGTGCAGCTCAGTCAAGCAGATTGCTCTGTTTTCCTACCAACTCCATTTTCATTCGCATTTCACACCCTAACTCTTGCATCCTTCTTTTCCTTTTTACTTTCATTTGCCACTTCCTGTTGAATTTTGTTCGTTTGTTTGTTTGTTTTAATTTTGCTGAGTATGTCTTTCTGGGTAAGTGATTCCAAATCTTGTTTGGATATTGGAAGCAAAGGAGTTTATTGTATTGTGAGGCTCAGTAGCTCCCCAGATGAGACCCCCTGTATGTTTACAAGTACAGTGTAGTTTCTCTCCTAAGTGTCTGATCCTGAGTTGCTGGCATTGAACCCTGATGTTATAGACCAAGTCTGGACTTGCAAGGAGAACGTGAGATTTATTGAAGAGAGACCTAATAGTTTGCTCAGGGAATAAAAAAATGTAGACAGTTGTGGGAGGGAACACAGGAAACAAAATGTAGACTTTTGGAGGCTACCTTTGATTGCTGCCGCAGACCCCAGCACCAGAGACATCAGACAAACTAAGTATATCCAAGGGCATTTTCTCCAAGAAGACTCAGTTTCTGCCCCTGATAATCTCTCCAGAGAGCTAGAGAAGAGGGAACTTGGGGGCCAGCAAGATGGCTCAGTAGGTCACACACTTGCTACACAAATCCAAAAACCTGGATTTCATCCCCTAAATCTACACAAAGGTAGAAGGAGAGAATCAATCCCATAATGTTCTCCCCTGCGCTCCACAAATACAGGTAAACACACACATATACCTACTTAATAAATTAAATAAGAATGTAAAATAGAAGAAGAGGAATCTTGTAAGGAAACAAGGCAAGCAGAGATGGAAATGCCCATGTCAAGTGGTGACCCCAGGAAGAAGTCCTTCCACAGTAGCTGACTCCCGTCTGTCTTTACTGGGTTTGTTATGTTCAACAGTTTGCACATTAAGATATTTGTGTGAAATTGGTGACATTTATAAAATATTTTATACTATGTGTTTCCTATTGCTTTCAAAGTCAAACTTTTATTTTATTTTTTTTTGTTTTGTTTTGTTTTGTTTTTGAGGCAAGGCTCTGTGTATCTCTGACTGTCCTGGAACTCACTCTGTAGAACAGGCTGGCCTTTAACTCAGAGATTCTCCTGCTTCTGCCTCCTAAGTGCTGGGATTAAAGAAGTCTAGCTTCAGAGTCAGACTTTAAGCATGGGTTTCTAGCTAACCTTGTTAGTCTTTTTATTTGTACTTTTACAAAAGTGTGGTTAAAGCAGAAAGGTCTTTTCTGTTAATGTCTATTGAAACATCCCTTTCAAATTACCTATAAGCCTTTTTTCTTGATAAAAAAATCACAAAAAATCCATTTTGAGCATGATTTACAGACGAACTATTTTAATCACCCATGATATAAGATGTTTATTTCAAGTATACTTAAAAGATTTCTTACATGTGATGATTCAGATCCAAAGATATTCTTAACAAAAGGACCAAAGAAACATTTCTGGGAAATTCTTCCCCCTTCCCCCTTTGTTTCTGCAGAAACAAAGATACTCATGTTATTAATATATGAATGCGGATATAGTTAAATATTTTTAAAAAGTGATTAATCACACGCCAGGCAAGATTGTTGAGTGGTTAAATATGTTTGTCGCCAAGCTAAATGACTTAAGTGCCATTCCCAGGACCCGAGAAGGAAGGGACTGATTCGGTCCACTTGCCCTATGACCTCATGGTTGCCACAACCCTCATATAGTACTGTGGCATGCTCATGTCTTGTAACACACAACACACATGCACTCACATACATGTACACACACTAACACATTCACACACGCACACATTCACACACATATAGTAAAAAGTTAACGGCAACTGTGTCGTAATATACTTTGTACTAGATTATATCTAGAAATGGAACTCTAAGTGCCTCACAGAACCTGACTTTCCATTAGCCTATTACAAAAACTTCTCCCCTGTTTGTTTTCATCTCCTTCATGGCTTTAAGTCCTGGAGGGTGGTGGTGGTGTTAAATTTAATTTGTCAACCCGCACTTAATTTTACAAGAATCTGAATCACTCTGCTGAATAAGCAAGAATTTGTCTGGCACGGGCTTTGGCGTTTCAGACAGAGAAGTCACAGCTGAAGTAAAAAAAATAGACTATTTTTCCCCGAATTTTTTTCCCTTGTACTTTTAATGGTGCAAATGAAAGGACTGTTTTTCTTTTAACAATAATGTCCTTGTTTAAAAGTATTTTAAAACACTGCTCAGCTATACAGACACTGCCTAACTAAGCTCTTCATAGGACAACGATGCCAACAGTTCTAAATCCAAAGAATGCAGCTCCATTCCGTGAAAGATAGTAAAGGTGGTTCTTCCCCTCCCTCTGTAGCCTCATTCCCACTCTGGGAACTCATGTCCATAAGCCATTTTCTTGCAGAGAAGCATCACTAATCCATAAGACTTACTACAATAGCATATTATTTTCCTCAACAGAGGCTGCCATTGAGACTGCATATTATCAAGGCAGCTGTCCAATTAAATTTTTACAAAGGATTAGGGGGTCATACGAGTACCTAACAGCTGTGACAGCTAGGAAAAAGCAACGGTTCCCAGACCACATGCTTCTAGGGATATGGAAGGAAATGATACATTTTGTACTCACACACCAAGAAACTAGTATTTTAAGGGAAATTCAAATGAGAAATGAAACCTCATTCAACCGAGCACAAACCACTGCATGAAGAATGGAGAGAAATGTGACATATTACGTGTTCTTTCAAGATGGCTGCTGTAGTTTCAGAGGCATGGTTGAAACATTAAAGGAAATTGAAGACTTAAGTTAAAAGCTGAAGCACTGAAGAGACACCACGGGTCTTATTCTAGTGGTAAAGTGCTTGCTGAGCATGTGTGAGCCCTGAAAAGAAAGGGGACCTGGAGTGGGCATGGGAGTGGGGAGGGGGGAGGTGGAACGAAAGAAAATGAGAAGAGAGAACACAGTGTTAACTCTCTGGATACTGTTCAGTAACAGTTGGCTGCTGTGAAGTTTGAAAGCAAGAAACAATAGGGCCAAAGATTACAGAAGAAAGAAACACAGTAATAACTCATAAATGCATCTAGACGTAGTTGTGCAGGCCTTTAATCCTAGCAGGGCCCTTGGGAGGCCAAGGCAGGCAGATCTCTGTGAGTTCCACGTCAGCCTAGTCTGCAGAGCAACTTCCAGGCTACCCAGGGCTACAGTGAGATTCTCTGTGCAGAGGGACTTCCCTCTCCCTCTCCCTCTGCCCTTTCCCCTCCCCCCATCCTACTTTCCCCTCCCTATCCTCCTCCCCTCCCTTCCCTCCTCCTCTCCTTCTCCCCTCTTTCTCTCAAAACCAAACAAATAAATGAATAAATAACTGTGAAGACATTAAAGGCCATTTCAAAGTGTATCCACAAGTTTGACATCACCTAGGAGAGCATCTTCAACTTGAAGTTTCTTTCTTTCTTTCTTTCTTTCTTTCTTTCTTTCTTTCTTTCTTT
>JADRCD010220150.1:7525-42318 GCA_019843815.1 Montemys delectorum
TGGGAGAGAGGTGGGAGAGAGGTGGGAGAGAGGTGGGAGAGAGGTGGGCCTCAGAGAGGAGGCAGGTGCTCTGCCCTAGGTAGTGCCATGGATGACTGCCTCCAGAGGCAGTCACTCAGCACCTTTGGGATGGAGGCCAGAGACTTATGGAAGGCATGCAGGTGCTCCGCCACCGAGGGGCAGACCAGGTCTACTCTTGTATCGCATCTATTCTCTGCAGAATTGAAGAGTACTGGAAACTTCAAAATAAAAGCTGGAGGAGACAAGCACGGATTTGATCTAGTGGATCTCGGTCTAAGGAGCTCTGGTCTTGAAACCTAAACATTTTGTTTTATTAAAAAAAGCATCTGTGTGTCTGATTCTGAGAAGAGATCAGTACTTTCTTGGCACATTTCTGTGTCTGACATCCAAGTCAACTTAAGTGACTCAGAGCAAATGAAAACTGCCATTTCTAACATAAACAGCTTAAAAATCCTCATTACGCTAACAGAGAAATCACGCTCTGCATGCTGGACACTTCCCTGAGCTCTAACAGCCATTATCTCAACTATTCCTCACAACAGTGAGAGGCCGCTGCACACCTTTACTGACTGCCAGCAGAGAATGGCTGTCCACGGGTCTTAGGTGTCATTTCTGAGGTCCGCTGTAAATGGATTCCAGAACACTACTGAAGAAAACCTTAGATGAAGCCTATTAACCAGAACTAATAATCTGACAATTAGGACTCGTGAGGCAAGATAATGCTAACTAACCCCCACCCCACCCACCCCACCCACCCCACCCCCCACGGCAGTCACAGAAAGTGCTGCTGCAAGGTTGAAGGAATCATTTGCCTCCTGAGTCTGCACTGCCTGCAGTTCATGGAAGCCGGAAGCATCTTGTCTATCTGTTCTCAGAACTTAGCACGTAAGAGTTACATACACTTATAGAGCACCAAAGAATTCACTTATTTTTAAATGAAATAATTGTATTGTCTATGTGAATCTTAAGACAACTGTCATAGGGGTAACCTTATTTGTATAGTAATTCAAAATAAGATTCTAAAAATCTGACACTGATGAAATAATTAGCAGTTTGAACACTGGCTATTTCATGTACCAAGTCCAGTCCTTAAAAAAGTTAGGAGGGACTAGAGAGATGGCTCCATAGTTAAGAACACCAACTGCTCTTCCAAAGGACCTGGGCTCAATTCTATGAGCACCCATAGATAGGTTCATAATTCTATTTATAACTCTAGTCAGAGAGCTCCGATACCCTCTTTTGGCTTCCACAGGCACTAGGCATGCATGTGGTACAAAGACATACAGGCAAGAAAAGCACCCATACACATAAGATTAAAAGTTATGACAGTTGTATTATGGTTATTTCTAAAATATGAATGCATATCTCTATTTCTTAAGAATATACACATGTTTCTGAAGTCAATCATATCATGCCTCAGACTGGCCTCAGAATCATGAGGGGAAGGAGGAACTAGTCACAAAACAGAGCTATCCACAAGATGATGGGACAAAATGTGGTAATGGGCTTACCACACTGCACCTCGATATATATTTGGAGAACAACATAACCTCCGTCCTCCCTTAAACAAGCTGTCATAAGAGTTGATATTTGCTGGCTCTAGAAGCATTTTTCTAATACAGGAAATTTATGATCAGGCTACTGGTGTTAATAGTCAACCCTACTATTTTAAATTGATAATTTATTTCCAAGACTGAATTTTATGAAGATATGAAAAAGTTAATTATATGTATCATTTGTAGTGAATGGATTATATTTAAATATTTCCCCAGATATTTGACAGAGTTTTGAAATAATTAGATAATAATAAATGGCTGAAAAATCTAATGTCATCCTTCATTTTCTGGTGGGCCAGGTCATTCAAAATGCAATATTTTGTCCTGACTGATATACAGTCTTGTGGGGAGTACTACCCACCCAGCATGACAGCCAGCATCTTTATTAGAGCAGCTGGGACTGCTTGCCAGTGAGCCTCAAGAGCCAACCTGCTGGTGTGGACATTCTCTCCTGACAGGAAGGAGTAGAAAGGACACTGGACTCTCACGGAGGACCCAGCTCTACTTTCTTCACTTCTCAGGAAGCTGTGTGCAACTCTGACTTAAGTGCACACGGCATCAGGGAGGTGCTAAACTAGACGGAGGGCGGACGGTTAACTTGGGGGGGTTCTCCACTTGTATAGTTATGCTGGCCGTGCCTTTTTGGGGGCACAGCGGATTTGGGATCATTGATCCTCCCGTAAGTAAACCCTCATCCATGCTCTTTTGTTAAGCCTAGTAAACGTACTGGTTGCCCAAGCTGGACTCTGTTGTCTCTGGGGCCTTACAAGGAAGGGGTACATGTTTGTTCACATCTCCCTAGGGAAAAGCTCCCATACGTGGAAGCTAGCTATACATACCCATTATATTGTTTTGGGACATATACTTAGACCTGAAGATACAGGTATTATTTTAATCAGAACAAATCACTTATTTTCGTACTCCAAACACCCACAACCTATAAACAACAACTTACAACTTGCCAATAACGTTTACATACTACAAGTTATACTGACTATATAGGCAGTAATACACTAAGTTGGTTCTGAAACTCCAGCACAATCTTTTGTACTGTGTATGCCATTTTAGAGAACGATTTAACAGGGAGAAGCAGTCAAATTAAAAAAAAACAAAAAAAACCCAAAAAACAACAACAACAACAAAAAAACCCACCATCACTTCAACTGCTCTAATGCAAAAGCTTGAAAAAAAAAAATGCTGCTCCAGAGAAGTTCTTTAACATAAATTAAAAGAATAAGAAAGTGGAGATTCAAACTGAGATGAAAGCAGGAAAGGCTTCTATCAAATAACCAAGGAGACAGAACAAACATTTTCAAAACAAAAATAAAAATTAATAGTCCCTGATCCAAAGCAACAATGAAAAAAATGATACCCAAAAAGATACTTCAGTGAAGCTACGAAGCATTTTCCATTTTCTTCCTAAATGTGAGATTTCTAAAGCTTTGAACCCATAGGTCATACAGGATGGGGGCAGCTGAGCATCTGGGCACACGCGTCTGGAGACCTACTTGTGTTTTTCCTCTTCACTCAGTGTCTCCCATTGTGCTTTAATTTGTACTGTCGCATCCTCCAAACCAGTCTTGGGGTTCTCTGTGAGGAACTGAGTGCGGCGGTCTTGAATGAACAGGGCACTGGCTGACATGGGCTTCTTGACTGCTCGACTGCTAATTAAGTCATAGGCCGTAAGCTGTCCAGATCTGTTATCAATTACATTTGATGTTCTGCTACAAGGACCATCACTGAGATTCTCTGGTTCGAGGCTTGGGTGACTATTGGTGACTTTACACAATAAGCTCTTTTGTGGCACTAAAATTTTCACAGGTTCGATATTCTCTCCCATCGCATTAAGCACATTTCCTTTGCTCCAATCGTCTGCATAGATTTCCAGAGCTTTCTCAGGAAGTGCTTCTCTCCCATCTCCCTCACTTCCTCCTGTACCACTCCTGCCATTTTCTCCTTGGATATGTTCAACAGAACCTACAGAATGAGACTCACTGTGTTTACTCTGATTAGCCTCTGATGGTAAATTATTCATAGAGATATTTTGAAATGTGTCCTTATTAATGTGAGAATATTCACCACTAAAATGACCATCACAATGATCGCCTATATTTATCTGTTCATTTAAATGATGATCAATGTTTTTTCTAGACTCATCCTTTTGGAAGTGAATAGCTGGAGTATCAGCATTTGGATAATTATTTCCAGATGACTCCATTTTATTAAAAAGCACATCTGTTTCTGCTGTCTGACTAACAACCATGTTGGCTGAGGAAACATTTACTCTGTTATTTTCATAAGACTCTGTAGTGGGTAGTGGTCCGTAACAGGTCATCATCAGATTTTCAAGAGCAATTAAAACAGATTCCTAAAAATACAATGAACAAGTATTAGGAGGGATACTGTGAAAAAAGGCACTATCCAAAATAATAACAAAAAATTTAAAAACCAAGCCATTTTAATAAGGGAACAGTTAGGACTGCATAAGTTTATAGCATAATTACATATAGAACTTTATTTGAAAAAGATTACCTTATTCTGTAATAACACTTGACTTTTATCTGGTGTTAGATTTATATCCACCTCAGCTGATGGAACATCAATTTTCAGAAAGAAAATGGGATACAAGCGGGTAGACTCCTTTAGGCACTTGAGGTTATAATAGCGTCGGATTAACTAGAAATATATGCAAATACAGATGTATCTTGTTATTGCCAGCTTTAAATAAGAACTCCAGCTCCAGGGGATCTGATGCCCTCATCTGGCTTCCATGGGCACCAGGACATGTGGTACAGACACACTTACAGGACAAATACCCATACACATAAAATAAAATTTAGAAAAATCAAAACTCATTTAAAATATATTAAATTCCTAGTCCAAGGGGTATTTTTCATTCTAGAAGTGATTACCTTTAGTATATCTTTTTGATGTACAGGTCGACTATTAATAAAGATGAAACTTCTCTCTGGGGTTGAAAGACTTGTGGAATTGTGGTCTGCATCATGCTTTGGAAAGAATCCACTTAGGTAAATCTACAATTGTAATACACAAGTACAGAAGGTGTAACATCAACAATAAAGTTCTAGAGGTCTGCTTATATACAGTGTATTAGAAAGTATACAAAATTGGATATTTTATTTATTTACATTTCAAATGTTACCCTCATTCCTGATTTTCCCTCCAGAAAACCCATATCCCATCCCCTCTATGACTAAGCGTAAACAAAAAAAAAAAAAAAGAAAACTTCATTTTTCACAAATTTTATTTAGACAATGTGAAAATGTTGAGGCTTTTGTTTACATAAAATTAAAGGCAAATTATTCTGTTATATATTTTCATAAAATTAAGTTCTAGATCATCTCTATAGATATTTTAAGTGTTATTATGCCCAGGAGTTATTTAGTTATCACTTGAGATTATGATAGGTTAGGTAAACTGATTTGTTGGATTATTTCCAGAAGTTCAAAAATTCACTTAGAGTTGGAGAAATACTTGTGAATTTAGCACTAATTTCTTATTGTTTTATCAAACTGGTAATATTATCTATCTATCTATCTATCTATCTATTCAATTATCACAGACTTCACATATGTATGTTTATATTATAACTATCTATATAAAATAAATCTATGAAATAAAAAAGAAAGTATATAAAATAACACATGAGGCTTGTACTTTAGGTCATATTCATGCTGGTAAGCATGCCTTGAGAATTAATGTTGATCTTATTAATGGCCCTAGCTTCACATTTTTAACTATCAGGACAAATACCCTTACCTTGTTTTATTTTAAAGTGTCTTTCCTCATACAATGATTTCATCCCTTCCCCTTACTGGCTATTTGTCTTTTTCTCTTCAACTATTATTTCCCATAAAAAGCAGCCATTTCTTTGTTCTTAATATTTTTGAAGCTAACTGTACTGGGTTTTCATTGCTGTGTTTAAAAAAAAATTTTTTTACTTTGAATTAACTCTAATTCCTTCATGGCTAAACACTGTTAATATACTATGTTATCTCTATGATTGCTCACAGAACTTCACTACAAATTTTTTTGTGTGATTATTTACACACTGTACTTTTCTCCAGTCTACAAATAGATCAAGAGATGGAAGAAACTGAAAGATAATAGAAGAAATTGACCATAAGGAAAGAGTGATTTAAGAGATTAGAAGCCAGAGTGTGTACTTGCTTCTACTTTGAGCTAATTAACATAGCACAGGAAATTGTTAAGAATTTCATTCATTGTCCCCTTCCTCCCACTTTGCATTCATAGTGTGTGTGCGCATGTGTATACACACATGTATGCATACTCTGGTATATAACCTTATATGAAATAAGTCAAACTTGATGAGCAACTCTAATGGTAAACATTAAGCTTAGGGTAAGGAGTAGGTGTTATTTATAGCTGAGCAGTAACCATGACACTTGGTAACAACACAACCCGTAGGTTGTCACCTATGTCTAAGGCTATCACTGCTCTTGCAAATAAGTGCTTAAGGAGATGTAATACCAATTTTAGAACACTAAGTGCATTACTGTCACAGTGCCAATGTGGACCAATTTGGAAAAATAAATTAATAAATCTGGATAATCCATTACAAGATGATACCACTTAATTAACTGTAAAACTTCACAGCATTTATAAATGGCTGTATAATTTACCATGTAACATGAGACTCTTCTTCAAGCACCTGCTGGGTAGCAGGAGAGTCTGCTTAGCCTCTGAAGGACTCACTGAGTGTTTGGATTAAAGAAAATACATAGATGAGGAGAGAAAAGAGAGAAGAAAAGTACCCCCGTGCCCCCTGTGCCCTAAAATGAAAAAGACCACAGAGCCAGAGATGTCCCTTTGACACTACTCTGAGTGCAACTGTGTAACTACTATGACTTTCAGACACTGAGCTTTAAAACTGAAGACAATCTTACAAACTAAGAAACCATGTTAAAGTGACATGGGATAGTCAAGCAGCTATGGTGCATATAATGCTATATAAATTAAACATCAGATTACTTCATAGAAAAAGAACAATAGCAAACAAACAAACAAAAAACCAGATCAGTTCAATAAGGAAACAGTCTGATAGACTGCATGAGATTCTGTACCTCCACCTAAAAAGAAAAAGAAAAATTCCCCCAAATACAATAAATTACATCCATCCAGCTGCTTCTCAAGTAGACCTCGCTCCTCTTCTCCAGTCTTCTTTACAAACTGGCATCTGTCGCCAGGCGTGGTGTGGCACCCCTTCAATGCAACGATCAAGAGGGCAGAGCTTTGACACCAGCCTCACCCTCACAGCAATGCAGCAAGTGCCAGGCCAGACGGGGGTAATGTAGTGCGACCCTGCCTCAAGGAACGGCAACACCCAATCAACTGGCTTCTCTCTCAATAACTCATGTAAGCCTTCTTTTCTCTTCTGACCATGCAGGCCTGACACCAACAAACCCTTTAAGAAACATCCTCCTAAATGAACTGGCTTCCTTCTCCCTCTTTTGTGACATGTCCTCTTCAGTCTGATTAGCTGTGCTCTTTCCTTTATTTTTATCCTTTAAGGATGATGATGGTTCCCTAAATTCCATCTTGAAGCCTCTTTTGCTCTGTAGTTAATCAGAGTAATTTCAGTCTCATCCCCAGTTCCCATAGCTACCCACCACTGATACTAATATAGCAAAGTTGTAGTTATTTCTTGCATCAACTAGCTGTCACAAAAATGAATTCACCACATTAAAATGTTATAAGCTATGCTATCTAGTTTTTACCCCACTGTCAACTGGCAACTTTTGTATTCTCTACCATACTGGAGAGTCATAGTCTGTCAGACAAATATATTCTTTACCTTAATTATAATAGTGTAAGCCTGACTAATCTACTAACTCTTGTCTTTTTCCTTTTCCAGTAAAGCTCCATAATATCATACAAACATATCTAAATGCCATATAAATACTAAAGTAGTCTTTTAAATACTCTGCTCAAGATAGTGGAACAAGTTCATGTGGAAAACCCTTCTCATAAATGCAAAGTATATAGGGGTGATAAGAGCCAATGTTTAATTTCAAGAACATTGAAAAAAAAAAAAGAACTAATACCATAAATGACAGACAAAAGTAAAGTTGAATGTGTAAACTACATAATGGAGAGAGCCAGCTGGAGGAAGAGGTCTTACATGGTAATATCAGAGACAGGATGCCTCACTGGGAAATTAAAAACTAGCAGAGGGTTGAGATCAGTCTTTCCACTTGGAACATGGAACTCACATAACACCTCCCTGGAAGAAAACAAAATGACTTACATATTGTGACCACTGTCTATGGCTGCTTGCCAGGGTCACAGGAAGAATAAAGCCAACTCCAAAACCAAGGACCAGGCTAGGTCAAGCTGCAGTCAGAGAGGAGTCTGGGAGTCCTGGCAGGATGAGAGGCATGAACGACTAACAAAACACCTGGTTTCACACTGGGACTAGAGAAGAGATAGGTACGGGACTGTAAGATAGAGTGTAAGCATGGAGAACAAGAAAGAACAACAGAAACAAACCATGATCCCTAATCTTGTAATTTAAAGTTTGAAGCATAAAATAGTGGAGAATAAAATTCTTCTGTCAGAAAAATGGAAATGATAGAACATTGGAAATGATTCTGAAATTAAGTGTTGTAACATGAAATTTAAACCAAATAAATGGCATTAATTAAATCAGAACATAAGTAAGTAAGCAGGGATAGCTATGAATAAAGTTTAGAAAAAACTGAAAATATATTCCAAGTTCTGAATAAAATACAGTTTGAGGAATAAAAATCAGGTGGTAATAAGACATTCTCTCACCTTGGAGTAGAGCTAAAAATATTAAGGAGAAGACAGATGTCAAGAAGGGCAACCTGACAACCTAACAAAACTTTTCAAACCAGGGGCTCAGGTGGCATCACCACTCATAACAGAAGATTCATCCTAGAACCAAACACATACAAAAGAGATCCTTATCACCAAGGGAAGAGATAAATAGATACTCCGTACCCTACGTTCTCAATGGCCAACACACTTGTCACTCCAGCCCAAAGGGGGAAATATGGTGAGCAAATTTTACAATAAAAGATAAGTACTGGGGACAGAATAAAGAGACAGGTCATAGCCAGTAGCAGTGGGGGAAAAATAGGATTTGTTTTGACTAAGAATGAGAAAACACTCACGGAAATTCTGACATTAGAAAAGTCAAGAATACAAGCCAGAATATGGTGTGTTGACGGATGGCTGGTGGAACAGAAACACAACAGCATGACACAGAGCAAGAACAGCAGAGAGATCTGACTGCGATTGCTTACAGACATTCCAAAGTTAGTAGACATTCTTCAGTTCTTGAACTAGAACATTGTTAACACATGTATTATACATTCTTCCGTGCATAAATAAGCATATGAAGACAAAGCAAAATTCCTGTTGTCTATGAGAGATTATCAGAAGTCTTTATATAAATTTTTCTCCAAAACCAGGGGAAAACAAATCAAAACAAACAAACAGAAAAAAAAAACAAAAATCAAATTAAAAAAAATTATCTGGTAATGTTTCAAAACAGAGCGAAAAACTTACCCACTGCAGGGTTGACTCATGAGAATCCCAGTCATATATCCAATCACAGCTAATAAAGATCTAGACAACTGCTTTCCACACCTGAGTATAAGGACTTGGTAGAACTATAGATCTGCCTCAGATGACCTAAGAACAGGCCTCTGACACTAATCCTAACAAACTTCCGTGTGATGCTCAATACTGTTAGGCTACAGATCCTATCAGGATGTCTGGAGTATCCCAGGAAAATAAGGGAACCAAGGAGAATTTAGATTTCCCCTGACTACTCCAACTCATATACCATAGGCATCATAACATTAGAGAGCTAGCAGGCTCAACGTGATCAGACAAACAGCAATAAAAGGTCTCTTGCCTAAAGAAACTATATTATATAGTGACAATGCATCACAGGTCAATTACAATTAACTTTGTCTATGAAATTAAAATAAAGGAAGGCAGGAAAAGAGAAAGGAAGATCCCAGGTGGAGCTGATGAAGATGGATGGATAGATGATGGATGGGTAGGGACATGGATGGCTAAACAGATGATAGACAGACAGGCAGGTAAGGATTATTCAACATGAACCTGAGAGTCAACAGCAGGCACAAACACACATTCGCAATTAAATTTTTCACAGAGCAAAAAGACAGAGAATCAGAAGTCTGGAAAAAAAGGAAACAGGGAGAGAGAACCAGAGATTTAGAGTAAGAAAACAAAACTTGTCTCCTATGAAATAAAAATTGTTTAAGGAGCAAATACTTTAAAAACAAAACTTTATCTTTAGAAAGATTCAGGCTTTTGAATACACGCACACATAATCTAAGGAGCTATAAAATAGCATTTAAATAAAATACTCTTGGAAGTTGAACTTGCCTTTTTATGTAAAGTACAAAAAAAGAATTTTAAGATATAAAGACATAGGAAGATGGAAACAGTGAGAAATAAGAAGGTGGATGAGAGAGAGACAGAGAGAGAGAGAGAGAGAGAGAGAGAGAGAGAGAGAGAGAGAGATAATAGATAGAAGTATAAACCCTATATAGCTAAGAAAAAATGTGTCTCCAGATTGAAAGCATTAAGTCCTTGGCACAGTAGTGAAACATAAATGATCCTTATAAAAATTCTGAGTGGGGGAAGAGGTAGGCGGATAGAAGGGGCAAACAATACTAAGAAGACATGAAAAAGCCATACAGAAACCAATTGTTCTATTAACTTACTAAATATATAATCTAAAAAACTAACCTTTGAAAGGAGATGCCCTCCATGGACAAGGGTGATGTTCTCCCAGAAGCCATGTATTACTAAAGTAACATCACAGTACCAGTTTTAGGATCCCTTTCTAGCAGTGACTTGTCAGAGAGGCCCCCAGAGGCACCTGGACCACACAGACTATGGGGACTGTTTTTGGTTGCTCACATGAATTCAGCTGTAAAGACTGCTAAGGATTGCCCATTATGGTCACAGGGCATAAACACTAAATTGGAGCTGAACTGCAAGTTTGTTCCCTATTGTCCAGCTGTCATGGTACCAGAGTTGCTATACAGGTTGGGGGGGGGGTTATTAATAACAGTTTTACCAAGCTAGGACTGGAATTGAGGCAAGCAACCATTTTCAGGTTGTATTTGAAGCCCATTTCACCAGAGGAAACTCATGCCTGACTCTATAAACCTGCTTAAGGGCCCTTGACTCGGAAATCATAGGCCTTAGGAGGTAACAGACTACTACTACAGTTTTGCTAAAAGGCCATGCTGTCAAACTGCTTTCTGATACTGTTTGTATTTCAGGATTGTGCTGCATCTAGCCCTTATCATTGATTTTGTATAGTTATAATTATATCATCTAAGCTTAGAATTAATTGAGTCCTTATAATTAATGTTTAGAGCAAAGATGGAGACAAATAAGCACATAAACACAATAAAAGCCCACAGGGCTGGCAACAGAGCCCAGTGGCAGAAGGCCCACCACTGGTGTGAGGTGGTGCTAGGTTAGACCCGAAGCTCTGAGAAAGAAAACTATATATGAAATATGATAAAGCCAGGGCTGGCAGGCCAAGCCTACAACCCTAGATCCTAAAGCCTGGAGAGGAGAACTCTAAGTTCTACAGAGTTCAAACCTATGCTGGGCAACAGAGCAAGACATGACTGAAACGAAAAAATGGGGTGGGGGTGGAGGAAGGACTTGGAACATAATTCAGTGTAATAGTGACTGTTGTACACACCAGGCTCCAGGTTCAATGCCCAGAACAATGTATGTGTATATATATATATATATGTATATGTGTATGTGTACACACACACACACACACACTCACACACACACACACACTCACACACACACACACTCACACACACACACACTCTCACACACACGCGCGCACACACACACACTCACACACACACACACACACACACACTCTCACACACACACACGCACACACACACACACGCGCGCACACTCACACACACGCACACACACACACACTCACACACACACACACACACGCACACACACGCACACACACACACTCACACACACACAGCTGATGAAATTATGAAGGAGGAGCAAGCTAAGTGAGCTAGCCTCCTCTGGCAGTACACAGAGCCAAATGGCACTGTCTAAGCTGAAAGACCAACAGATGGCAACATGAGCATATATTCACAATCAGAAAGACAGATAAAGGATAAGCAAGATCTACTCTTTTTTTCTATAATATAAAGAGAAGATCCTAAATTGAAAATTAATTTTCAAAAAAAAATCAACGTAAATGAAAAGGTAATTGGGGCAGGGAAGGTCGGCTTTGCATTCTGTTGTTTGCCTTACAACACTTCTTACTGACCACCTCACCATGAATGAGAGTTGTAAGAGTTGTGAAAGGTGAATTTTGCAGTTTACCTGAGATTCTTCACAGTGCTGCTCAACAGATCCCATGTTGCCCATTACAGCAGTTCCCAGAACCGACATTAGAGCCGTCCTGTGATCTGGAACTCTACTTTTCTGCCAAATAACTGCCTAGAGACAAGAAAACATAGATGTGTGGTAGTACACTTAAGATTTAGAAAACTCAAAAATTTACAGCGTTTACATATTTAGCATTTATCCTCGCTGTTTACTGTGTCATTCAGAAGGAACTCATGAGCTATGGTCTAAAAGAACAAATCCCTAGTTCTACATTTTAATGTAACACATGCAGAAATGTGTAACCTGATCAACACCCAGTCCTTTCCTTACAATTTCACAAAATACTCTCTCTCTAACGTTTAGAATCCATACTTCAAAGTATATTTACAAATAAGGTTTCTCCTCCTCCTCCTCCTCCTTCCAGAACTGACAGATATGCTATAGGATTACTGTAAATAGTTAAACCATTGTAAAAATTAAAAACAAACACAAAATATACTTTAAAATGACATTTTCAGGTACTTTTAATAAACAGAGAACTTATAATTAACTGAATCTCACATAAATAAATGAATGCTGCTTAGTGAGTAGATCCATTTTACTACTGCATATTATAGTAGATCAGGAGACACAACCAAGAGACTAGACCAAAGGTTGCTGCGTCCAATTAGAATTGAAAACACTTAAATTGTCAGTATAGAAAACATTCACCCATCCAACAAATATTCACCCAGTCTCTTGTATGTGCTGATGAAAATATTTGAGGAATTTAAGAGAAAACATTATCAGCATCCTGGAGACAAGAAGAGGGGGAGGGGACAAGAGAAGTCACAGAGAATGAAGAGGAAAGACCGGACGGACGGTGTCATGCACAGGAGAGGCTTTGACAGCAAGAGCAACAAAGATGTGACCACTGTATTTAATAGTCAGGAGAGTGGCCATAGTCCTAGAAGTGCAATCAGGGCCAAACTGCAGTAATTTGGGTAGTGGTCAATTAACAGGCTCATGCATCTCCCTCAGGAGCTCTGACTGATAGTGAATGCACTATTGGAGGCAGGGGGACGGTACACCAGCAAGTCAGTGTGAAGGCCTGAGGCATATAAATTCATCAGGGGTGTGTGTGTGTGTGTGTGTGTGTGTGTGTGCGTGTGTGTGTGTGATTGTGTTACCCAGCTGAGGTAGTCTTTCATTTGTTTATACCATCCAGAAAAACAGAACCAGTATCAGAAAAAGAAGTTTTTGATAAACCAGGTGCTAAAACCATGTAAATAAATTTTGCTTCTCTATCCAATGTAGAACTTTTACAACTCAATAAACCTGTATACTCTTTGGGAATTTTATATTTTTTTTCTAAAAATTATAAAAAATGGAGGAAGAGGTTTACTACACACAGGGCTTGGATATACGAAGACAGGGAGGAAAAGAGAAAGGGAAAGAGAGGAAGAGTGAACCAAGCTGTACACCACAGCAAGTCAGTCAGAGGAGTCCTTAGCGAGGTTAGGACATGCACTCAGGACATTCTCCCCGTATTATGCTCCATAAGAGCAGAAGGGAAGGATGTTGCTCTTCTGGAATCTCAAAAAACAACCACACAGTAGGACAAATGACTCAAGAGTGTAAGAGAGGGGCTGGTGAGATGGCTCAGCAGGTTAAGAGCACTGACTGTTCTTCCAAAGGTCCTGAGTTCAAAATTCCAGCAATCACATGATGGCTCACAACTACCCTTAACAAATCTGACTCCCTCTTCTGGAGTGTCTGAAGACAGCTATAATGTACTCACATATAATAAATAAATAAATCTTAAAAAAAAAAAGAGAGAGAGTATAAGGGAGGGCCTGTGCCCATTCCAAGAGTTCTACTTATACCATCAGACAGTTACAACTAAGGAATAATTCACTGCTTGCCAGGCACCTCTGAGCCATAAACTAAGGTATATTTTCACAATCATTTCGGATAGCTATTATCTTGAGTAAACCAAAGCTCAAAGAAACCAACACTATTAAATAAACAGTCAGTGATGGAACCAATTCTATTCTCTCCCCCTTTATTTGGCTCTAAACCTATTTTTCATATTCCAACATTTTTTTTCTAGTCAAAGAAAGCAGTAATTTAGGAACCAATATGGATTTAAGGAGTTAGAGAATCCTTTAAACAGTAAAATGCATTTTTTTTTGATAACTACCATTTGTGGCCATGTGATGTCCTATGGAACTTTAAATGAATTCATTTTAAGAAGAAGTACAGGCAACACACTGCTGAGTGATGGAATAGTATACACAAAAGCATGAAGGCACGCAGTAGGCTGGACATGAAGTTAAATGTACAAGAGCAAAATTCTGAATGGCTGAGCACAGCATGACACGTTTACTGTTTCTTATATATAATACTGGAACAATCTTAACTAAGAACAAAACATGATCAGACGTAGTGGTTTTGTAAGAGTGATTTAGTGAGATCTGAAGTTAGAAAAACAAAAGCAAACCACTGTTACAGTATTTATCCAAGGCAGAGATTCCCAGCTCTTTGACAGCGAGCATGAGAAATTAATAAAGTTAATTCACAAAATGTTCCCTTGGATCTCTGGGAACTGTGGCTTCTGCTGTACTAGCTGTGGTATAGTTACTTTCCATTGTTGAAAGTGCAGTGGAATACAAGCTCAGAAAAACATTTACAAAAGAATTACACTTCTAGTTTGCTCATTTATTCATTTATTTATTGATTGTAAAGGCAACTTCCTTGTAAGCTATGGTCTGAAACCTGAGATAAAAGAACCGGCACACTGCGGGCGGTTGTGGCGCATGCCTTTAATCCCAGCACTTGGGAGGCAGAGGCAGGCGGATTTCTGAGTTTGAAGTCAGCCTGGACTACAGAGTGAGTTCCAGGACAGCCAGGGCTACACAGAGAAACCCTGTATTGAAAACAAACAAACAAACAAAAAAAGAACCGACACACCAGCAAGAGGAAAAACACAGTGAAGCTAGCTAAAGGAGTTGAAAGAAATGTTATATGATGTGGTGACTTCAAGTGCTGAAGAAAGGTATTGTGGAGGCTTTAAAGGCTTTGGACTGAGAAGCTGAAATGTCAGGGATCCCACTCAGCAAGATAGCACATCACTAGAACAGGTTTGTTGGCAAAAGAAAAATGAGGCACTCAGCTTGTTCAATGCTGGTTCCCTTATATCAAGGGCAGCACTGGATTCCACAGATGATCCACTAAGGCATTGGTTCTCAACCTGTGGGTTGTGTCCCTTTCTCAAGGGCACCCTAAGAGCTTTGGAAAACACAGACATTTACATTACAATTCCTAACAGTAGCAAAATTACAATTACGAAGTAGTGATGAACATAGTTTTATGGTTGGAGGTCACCATAATATGAGGAACTGTATTAAAGAGTCACTGCATTAGGAAGGTTGAGAAGCACTGCTCTAAGGAATTATATATTGAAGTTTTCTGGGAAAAGCTGGAGCTACAATTAGCTTTCTCCTTGGTTCCCAACACTAGCTGCACTACTCTGCACCTGCTGACATACAGACTTTGCCATGTTACTCAAGGAAGTCTCAAGCAATCTTTGCTTCCTTCAAGTAAAACAGTTTTATTGTGCTATAGTTTGTCAGTGTGCTTACAGATTTGCAGCATTTGTACTACAATTTTAGAAGAAATGAGCACTCCAAACAGGAATGGCCTTTCCTCTCTCCAAAAGCACTACTCTCCTCATAAAACTGCCTATGTCTCGACTTATATGAACGGAATCACACAGTACGGAGTATTTCATTAAGACCTTGCACAATGTTTTGAAATTCCATGAGTGGTGTACAGCCCTATCCTTTTCCAGTGGCTGAGGATATTCATGACACATGTCTGGTGCATTTTCAAAAGTGTATGGTTATTTGGGTTGTTTCCAGTTTGGACCGTTACGAATGATACTGCTATAAACACTGATTTTTTTTTTTTTTTTTTGTGAACATGTTTCATCTTTCCTGGACAAGTACCTAGGGCATGAATGCTGGGTCATATGGTATCTCTAGGCTGATGTCTCAGGGTGTCTACTACTGTGAAGAGACACCATGATCACCACAACTCTTACAAAGGGAAATATTTGATTGGAGCTGGCTTACAGGTTCAGAGGTTTAGTCCATTATCTTTATGTTGGGAACCTTGTCAGTGAAGACAGACATGGTGCCGGAGAAGCAGCTGAGTTTTCTACATCTAGATTGACAGGCAACAGGAAAAAAGAGTGACATTGAGCCTAACTTGGGCTTCTACAACACAAAACCATCCATATACTTCCTCTAACAAGGGTACTTCCACAAGAGCCCACCTCCTAATAGTGTCCACTCCCTGTGAGCCAATGGGGACCATTTTCATTAAACCAACACAGCTGAATTATATAATCTCTATGTGCATTAAGCTTCAAAAAGACAAAGAAATGTTGGTGGTGGCTGCTGTTATAGGTACAGTGGAGACTTAAGGGGAAATATCTTATAACAGAGTAGGGAGAAGGTTCTGGACAGTCTGCAGCTCTATGGGAATGAAATGCCTCATAACAAACTGATGCACAATGAAATGTTACTCATACAAGCTGCACCCTTCACAGCGGTACCAGCTCTCTGGCCCTGGCATAGGTGAACTTACTTCATTCTGTCTCCTTTCTCTCTCAGCTCTCCATCCTCCCTTCCTTCCATCTGGGGGAGATTAAACCCAAGGGAGCTGATACACCCTGGGCAACTAGAGTCTTGCCCCTACTATCATATCTAGGTAAAATTGTGAGGAAACCATTTCAGTTGCCTGTATGTGAAATGTAACTATGAAGCCGTGATCCCACACTGTGGACCTTGGCTGATGTTAGAGAGCTGCCTCATGAATAAACCTTAGTTGCTGACTAATGCCAGTGTCTCACTGCTGGGTTTGCTGAAGTCAGTATATAAAATGACTTTAGGAAACTGGTTTTAGAAAATCTGAGCAACACAAAAACTAGAAATATGTTTTTGTTTTTTCTTTACCATGATGTGAACACTGCTGGGAGCTTGGGAGAATTGAATCACTGGCAGTTACTATGAACAGCCACGTCTCAGCAAGGGAATCAATTTAGGGCCATTGTCCAACCTTAGTATCATTTGGCCTAGCAATGAATAATACAAACATCTGCCAACAAGCAAAATTTGCAGTCTTCCCCAGAAAATATCTGTTTCCCATACAGAATCCATTATTTAAAAAGCTGAAAATTTGATATATTTTTAATAAAAACCTTAGTTCTAGATCATCCAGACTACTCTAGTAGGACAGAGATAATCTTCTTACATCCTCAAGTGTTCTGTATATCTTGCCCTTCAGCTGAAAGCTTAACATACGCTAAAAATACACACACACCTCCATATGTTTTCTATCTGGGTCACACAAGGCCGGAGCATCTGAGTGTGCCAAGTGAGAATCGGACTCTAGGCAGTCTGCTGACAGTGCAAAAGCACCATCAAGAATATATTATTACATGCACACCATCTGAAGACTGGTAAGCTAGTCAAATAGATCTTGTCCCCATCCCACTTCACCGATACACACTGTTTGGATAGGAAATGTGTACACACGAAAAATGCAGTTACTAAAAAATGCACTGCTAATTCTCCCTGACCACAGACATCCATCTCTTTCTATAATAAAAAGTAGATGTTACCAGTATGAAATCCAATTGCTGTATTTAAGGAATTGATTTTTTTATTATTTTTCACCGTGTGTGTGTGTGTGTGTATGTGTGTGTGTGTGTGTGTGTAGGGGGAGATGTGCATGTCAGTGCAGGGGATTGCTGAGGCCAGAGGTACTGGATTCCCTGACAAGGCTTTTGTGAGCCTCCCAGTGTGAATGCTAGGAAATGATCTCAGGTCCTCCAAAAGAGCAGCAAATCCTCTTAGCTGCTGAGATAACTCCCTATCCCTAGTTGTTGAACTTGAAATACTCATAAGGAATTTAAAAGTATCTGTGTTTAAGGCTTTAGTCTGAAGTCTTTTCTAAGATGAAAAGGAGAATGTTGATAGGCCTATAGTTCACATAATTTATTGTCCTTAGTGTTAAAACTTAAAGATTTTAGTTTATTTTCCCTACCAGATAAAGGACAAAAAGAATAATTAGAAATTGGTCTCAATGTATAAAAGGCATGTCTTTACATAGAAAATGGGAGATGGGGATTCAGACTTCTAAAAATTCATATAATTACTCAAAATATATAAACAAAATTAATGTCGTCACATAAAGAGATATATGGGAAATGTTTAATCATGCAGTTAAAGTGACTTGTTTTTGAGACAGTATATCCTGCTCTCACAGAGCTCAGACTGGCTTCCAACTCACTGCACAGCCAAGGATGACTATAAACTTCTGATCTTCATAATGCAAGCATATAACAGCATATCCAGTTTTTTATGGTACCAGGGCTGAGAATCAACCTGAACTTTTTCTTCTCTGTAACCACTCTTACTTCTCCATAACTCTGTAAATGAAGCTTGCAATAAAAGAGACAAGCAAATATCTCTACAGTGTGGCTCTTCACTGCTTTGTTTGTTAATCAAGTGGTAAAGTATGGGACTAATAAATATAACTAGCCTATGGTTGATTAGGATTTCTCTTCAATTTGCCTACTTTGCAAAAAATTTCTACTTGTGTAGTAAAATTTTCACTTCAAAAGCATTATTTCTGGGATTATGTGAAATTAAAAAGCTTCTCTGAGAATGAAATTAAACCTGTACCTATTACTTTGTACAAAAACTAACTCTACATGGATCAAAGACATAAACATGATATCTCAAACCCTGGATCCGCTAGAGGAAAAGTGTAAGCAATACTCTACATGATGTAGGCACAGAGATGGCTATTTGAATATGACCCCAGTTACCCAGAAATTGAGGACAAGAGCTGGCAAAAAGCTCTTCAAGGCTAAAGAACAATCAATTGAGTGAAGAGGAAGGCAATGAAGGGAAGATAAATTTTGCCAGATGTATAGAGGATTAATATCCAGAAAGAAGTAAAATAAAATAGTCAAAACAAACAACTCATCCATTCAAAACACAGGCGTGGTATATGAACAGAGTTCTCAAAAGAAGAAACAAAAATGGCTAAAAAATAATGAAAAATGTTCATTGCCTTTAACAATTAAGGAAATCCAAGTGACAATATCACAGAGATGTCATCTTACCCAAGTCAGAATCGTGAAGACCAAACTAAAAAACTGACAACAAATGCAAGAGAGGATGTGGAGAAGAGAACTCTCTCATTCACCGTTAGTGGGACTGCAAACTGGTCCAGCCATTCCGGAAGTTAGAATGGAAACCTTCAGAAAACTAAATGTGAATTTTCCAGATGACCCATGGATACCACTCCTGGGAAAATTCCCAAAGGACTCAACAGCCTAGGTATTCCCCACGAAACACTTGCATAGCCATGTTCTCTATTCACAATAGATAGGAAGTGTAAACAATCTAAATGTCTTTCAACTGATGAATGTATAATGTAAATGTGGTAATTTTGTAAATATGGAATAAATTCATCTATAAAGAAACATGAAATCATAAAATTTATAGGTAAATGAATAGATGTAGAAAAGATCATTATTTGTTGAGATAACCTAGGCCCAGAAAGACAAACATTCTCTCTCAGCTGCAGTTCCTAGCTCCAGTACATACGAATATCAAGCATAGAGTAACTGCAGAAAAATATTTTATTCTGCTGTAAAGAAAAATAAATTCAACAGGATCAGAGGTGAGGAGGACACAATACCTGCCCCAACACCACCTGGAGTAAATGGGACCATCAGGATCAGGGATGCAGGAACCCTGCCTGACCAGCACCATGGGTTCCTTCCAGTCTGGGCCATAGCCCTGAGCAGACTTCAGGCCCAAACTCTGCAACCAGTCCCACAACACTCAGAGGAAGCTTCACTCCCAGGCTCTCTAACACACCCAAGATCCCAGGATCCCAGGAGCTTGGTCACACCAAGCTCTCAGGATCCCAGAGGCAGCTAGACTTTCCAGAAGCTCTGACACACCCAGGTTCTCAGGATCACAGAATCCCAAGATCAAAGGATCATAGAGACAGCTGGACTCTAAAGAATTCTAACATAACCAGGATCACAGGAAGGACAGGTTCTAGTCAGATATAGCCAGGGCAGGTAGCACTAGTGATAATTGGATGGCGGGAGGCAAGCTTAAGAACCTAAGCAACAGAAAAGGGAATAAAATACCCATGGAAGGAGTTGCAGAGACAAAGTGTGGAGCAGAGACTGAAGGAAGGACGATCCAGAGGCTGCCCCTCCTTGGAATCCTTCCCATATTCAATCACCAAACCCAAACACTATTGTGGATGCCATCAAGTGCTGGCTGACAGGAGCCTAATATAGCTGTCTCCTGAGAGGCTCTGACAGTGCCTGACTAATACAGAAGTAGAGGTTCACAGCCATCCATTGGACTGAGTACAGGGTCCCCAATGAAGGAGTTAGAGAAAGGACCCAAGGAGCTGAAGGGTTTGCAGTCCCTTAGGATGAACAACAATATGAACTAACTAGTACCCTCAGAGCTCCCAAGGACTAAACCACCAACTAAAGAGTACACATGTTGGGACTCATGGCTCCAGCTGCATATGTAGCAGAGGATGGCCTAGTCGGTCATCAATGGGAGGAGAGGCCCTTGGTCCTTTGAAGGTTCTATGCCCCAGTGTAGGGGAATCCCAGGGCCAGGAAGCGGGAGAGGGTGGGTTGGTGAGCAAGGGGGAAGGGGTAGGAAATAGGGGTTTTTTCGGAGGGGAAGCCAGGAAAAGGGAAATCATTTGAAATATAAATAAAGAGAATATCTAATAAAATGTATAAAAAAAATTCCTAAGAAGACTGACCAAATTTGTCCTAGAAACTGGTCAAAAACTTTGTTAACCTCCTCCTTTTGCCCTGCTCAGTGCCAGGGAGACCACTTCCCATTCTCCCCAAACTCCAAAATACTCCCCAAGCAGAAATGTCTAATCACTCCTGGTCCAATCTTTGCAGGCTTTGCAGGAGGCTCGCCAGGCCACTGGATTGTGAAGGGAACCCTGCCATCTCCCACCTCTGACCCCATGCACCAGTTCCTGCCAAGAGACTTGATCTGGATAAAGAGGATCCCTGCCTGGACCCTGGAACCTGCATGGAAGGGACTCTACCCAGTCATCCTCACCACCTCAACTGCTGTCAAAGTAGCTGGTGTTATCCTTTGGGGGAAAAGGCCACTGAAGATTATGACAGATGGATGGTTACTTGGACTTTGTATTTCTTAAAAGATAAGATTAACCAGAGTTTCTTAACTCTGAATATATAATCTCCATCATCTCCAAATCAGAAATTCAGAAAAAAAAATGGTGATGGGAAACTCTTATCTTTTGAGTGGACCTCTGCTCTCATATATCTTTTCGAGGTGCAGGACATGAAGGAAAAAGGAGATTGCACTAGAATACTAGTAGGAGAATCTAGGTGAAAGGTGACGCAGGCCGGATGGAGCATGTGGTGGCCCAGGCATCATGAAAGCAGTCACATTCCATTTGAAGGCAGACTTCTGGATTTTACTACTGAAATCCTAAAGGCCCTTAGTTCACTACCTGGAAAAAAAAGATTTCTTAATTTTCATGGAGTAAGAGGAAAAAGAACATCTGGGAGGAGAGGTGGTATGTCAGTTAACGAATACCCAAAGAGAAGCACTGGAATTGTGGCCAGACAGATCTATGAGTTGCTCATGGCTTCCTTAGGAGGAATATATAAACTTGGGAGTTGTCAATACATAATGAGAATTTAATACCATGAGAATTGAAAGTGTAATGGAAATTACTATATGTAGAAAAGCTAAGGACTAGGATTATTAGGGGCGAGAGAAAACTGGGAGACAAGGAATAGAGATAGAAAAGCTGGCCTAGAGATCAAACAGAAAAGGGCTCATGCAAAGACTAAGAGCCGGAGGTTAATATCATCAGACTGTTTCCCAGATCCATCAGAACAGATATACAAATGGACTCATAAGGATTCTAACAGTACGTATGAGCAAGCTCTAGCCAGGCAGAATCTAAGCAAGGTGGGGGAGAGGGTGGACAAGGAGCTATTAGCTTTTGCTAGCTGCTGGCTAGGCAAAAATCAGAATTCTTTATTAATGCGACCATTAGGCTAACCATTCACCCAAGTTAGCCTCATTCCCAAGACTAAATGGGCAACACAGACTGAACTCACTCATTGGAGAAAGATGAGAACAAAGAAGAAATCTCTAATTTGGGTGGGAAGGGATGGGAGGCTGGATAAAGTGGTAATAAGGGATTCGAGGATAATATGTTTAAAACACATTGCATGAAATTCTCAAAGAAATATCACAAAAAACATGTTGTGAAGATGGGGAGGTGAATCATGCCAAACACTAATAAAGACTGGGTAGACACCACTGAACTTAGCAAGCTGGAGGACAATAGTGACCTCGATTAAAACAGGGTTGATAGCCCTGCTGGGGTAGGTTCAAGGGACAATGGAATTTATCACAAAAATAAAGGAGCTGAGCATGGGAGGGAGGGAGGAGTGACATGGAAGAGTGTATCTGAATACTTAGTGACAACTATCTTGGCTTTTATCTTGGCTTTTCGGGGCATGGAGAGCACACGCACAGACACAAAAAGGAAGGACACCTGGGTGGACACCACTGCAAAGAGTGAAGACTTGCTGAAGTCCTCCATTTTCTCACTATGAAGCAAGATCATCAGATGAGAAGGGATATAAAACAGTTACCTGGTACTTTCCAGCTTAAAGAGAACTCATAATGTGTGAACCAGGGGTTTGACTGAAAAATGAATTCTCCTAATGCTCTCCCTGGACTACTGAGCCTAAAATTTTAGTAAGGTCCCTATATGATCTACAAAGTATGACAAAGTTTGTCAGAAGCACAAGTGCTGACATAGGAGACCAAGAAAGTGGCAGTATAAGATTAGGGATATTGGGCCACTAAGATGGCTCAGTGGGCAAAGGTGATTGCCACCAAACACCAGACCTCACATAGAAGGAGAAAATTGATTCCTTCAAGTTGTCTCTGACCTATATACAACCTCATAATAACTAAATGTTAAAGCAAAAAAGGAAAAAATTAGTGATTATGAATCTAAACCTGTACTGCATTGCATGGATACATGTTCCATCTTTCGCACACTGAGATGAAAAACACATGGTTCAAACATGTATATTTAAGTGGGAAAGCAGTACAAGTCAAATAGAGCCCAAGAGAAGGACGATAACAGTGTACCATGTAGTTTATAGAAAATAAGGATAATTTAAAAAACAGGAAGAAAAAAAGAATGGCCTGAGCTGGGCCTGGGGCACATGCCTAGTACCCCAATCTTGAAAAGTGGAGACAGGGGCACAGGAGATTAGAGGCCCAGTCTGGGTTAGGTGAGAATTTGAATCTGCAATGTTCTGGAAGTAGCAATGAGACATACTGGTTTGAAGAATAGATGAAATAAATCAGTCACCACTAGGAAGAGCTATTGGGGACAGAGACTCCTCAGGGAGAGTCAGATTTCAGCTACGGCAAATGATGACAGGCTAAGGGAGTAGCAATTTTACTTTCTGTTGGCCATGAAAGAAGGTATCTCAGAAAGGAGAAGTGTCTCCTCTGCTGTCTGAGACACTCAGGCATGAATATAAACATGAACTTGGTCTTGGTGGCTCCAAAGCAGTGACCTATTCAAGGTTGGCTTCAGGTGTAACCAGATTCTACAGTTCTGGGAGTGTCCCTGTCACCAGAACATGGAGACAATGGTACTGATGTCTGCTACTGAAGGTTAAGAGAAGCAATCTCATACCCCACAGTGCTGGACTTTTAACTGACAGCACCAAAGAAGGCCTCTGGGAAGTTCTCAACTGATATCAGAAGTCTCCTATTCATAGGAATTTTTTTTCAAAGATTGTGCATCTTTCGTCTGACCATCTGACATTTAGTATAGATATGAATTCCTAGTAGGAAGAAGTTTAATATTTATTTTCATTAATTCTATGGACTTTAACCAAATCAGGGTTCAACTCTAAAATACTTCATAAGAGCTAAGCTGCAACATCTATTTAGAGCAGAGGAGAATTCCATCCCTGTATACCAACATCAGTATACACCTGAATACAAGCTACTACCCAGCCAATGCACTTGCTGGATGCTCACCTGTGTGGCCTAAATATAAGCCTGACTCTAGAGTGTATCTGGATCACTAACCTGAAATTGCTGTTCCTTCCAGACAGCTATGACAGAATGTAAAGATGACATTGGATCCTCAACCTCCCACTACCCTTTGACCTAGAAGGGTCCTTGCACTTCCACAAGGTAACTCTCCCTCTCTCTCTCTTCCAAATGCACATTGTCACAAAACTCTTGGAAAGAGCTGGGAGGGAGGACGAAACCACAGTGAGGAGAATGGCACTGCATTAAAAAGTAAGAGATCTCAACTTCATCTTGTCCTTTAAATAGTTAAACTTGGACTCACTTGGTGGTCCAATTAAACTCTTGGGATCATCTAATGATAAAATAGAATGTTACAGGACTAAAGCCACCATTTACTAAAAGATTTGTTCAACAATAAAAAAAAATCAGTGGTCAAGTTTAAAGAACTGCTTACTGTTTTATGATTAGATATATGAACTTTCAGAAGAATTATATTACAATGTTGCAAGACATATAATGTATCAAAACATATATAGATATCTGCAAAAATGAAATAACTGCTGGAGCAGAAAAGACCCCAAGAAAATATCCACGATTCGACCAATTTCCATTAGTCCAAATAAAAAAAACAGACATTGAAGAGATTTTTTTCTGATGAGTTTTACTATTGGAAGCATTCAAAGTACTGGAGTAAATTTAAAAATTAGGATAAAAAAGTAGAAAAACGTATTTGGCTAGAGGATCAATAAAGCAGTAATTACATAGCCCAATTAATTAGTTCAGAGAAACTAAATATGGTAAACCTACAGACAGCATAGAGACTGCTGTGTCACATGTTCACTCTACCCAGCTATCCCACTAACACTAAGTCTTCAGAATGTCTTGACTATTTTAAATGGAGATTTACTAGCCATTTAGCTTCAAAGAAAGAAAAAGAGAATAGAATAACACTTACAATTAGAAGTGAAGATAGCCAAATACCACTAGAAGAGAGCTGGTGTCCCAGAAGTGTGAATAAGACTGTGAGGGCCACGTAAGACCACTACTTCTGATCAAAGGGACCAGCCCAGAACCCTCAGGATACAGGATGTACAGAACAGCTGGGGACAGGATCCTTCTGGTTTCTGTCTGCACCCCATATTCCTCCTGGAGAGAATTGTCTCCCAGGAGTACTGACACACAGGCTGGGAGAAGGTTATCACAGTCAGAGAGAGCAAGACCAGCTAATTCCAGAGATATCCACATGTCACATTAGCAACAGAAACGAAGGCTACTTGGCATCATCAGAACCCAGTTCTGCCACCACAGCAATCCCTGGATACCCCCAAAACACCAGAAAAGCAAGATTCAGATTTAAAATCACATCACATGATGATGACAGAGGACTTTATGAAGGACATAAATCGCCCCAGTGTAGGGGAATGCCAGGGCCAATAAGTGGGAGAGGGTGGGGTGGCAGGCATGGGGAGGGGGGAGGCAAAAGGAGTTTGTTCTTGTTGTTTTTGTTTGTTTGTTTGTTTTTTGGAGGGGAACCTGGGAAAGGGAAAATTTACATGTAAATAAAGAAAATATCTAATAAAAAAAAAAAGAAAAAAGAAATACAGGAGAACAAAGGTAAACAGGTAGAAGCCCTTAAAGAGGAAATACAAAAATTCCTTAAAGAACTGCAGGAAAACACAATCAAACAGGTGAAGGGATAGAATAACACCATCCAGGATTTAAAAATAGAAATAGAAACAAAAAAAGAAATCACAAAGGGAGACAACCCTGAAGATAGAAAACCTAGGAAAGAGACCAGGACTTATAGATACAAGCATCAACAACAAAATACAAGAGATAGACAAGAGAATCTCAGGTGCAGAAGATACCATAGAAAACATTGACACAACAGTCTAAGAAAATGCAAAGTGCAAAAAACTCCTAACCCAAAGCATCCAGGAAATCCAGGACACAATGAGAAGACCAAACCTAAGGATAGTAGGTATAGAAGAGAGTGAAGATTCCCAACTTAAAGAGCCAGTAAATATCTTCAACAAAATTATAGGAGAAAAGTTCCCTAACCTAAAGAAAGAGATGCCCATGAACATACAAGAAGTCTACAGAACTCCAAATAGACTGGACCAGAAAAGAAATTCCCCTGTCACTTAATAGTGAAAACACCAAATGCACAAAACAAAAAAAGAATTTTAAAAGCAGTAAAGGAAAAAGGTCAAGTAACATATAAAGGCAGGCCTATCAGAATTATACCAGACTTCTCACCAGAGACTATGAAAGCTAGAAAATCCTGGGCAGATGTCATACAGACCCTACAAGAACACAAATGCCAGCCCAGGCTACTATACCCAGCAAAACTCTCAATTAGCATAGGTGGAGAAAACAAGATATTCCATAACAAAAACAAATTTACACAATATTTTCCCATAAATCCAGCCCTACAAAGGATAATAGATGGAAAACACCAACACAAGGAGGGAAACTACACCCTAGGAGAAGCAAGGAAGTAATCTTTCAACGGATCCAAAAGAAGATAGCCACACAATCATAAAAATAACATAAAAAATAACAGGAAGCAACAATCACCATTCCTTAATATCTCCTTAATATCTTAATATCATCAATGACCCCATAAAAATGCATACACTAACAGACTGGATATGTAAACAGGGCCCAGCATTTTGCTGTATAAAGAAAACGCACCTCGGTGTCAAAGACAGACACTACCTCAGAGTAAAAGGTTGGAAAACAATTCTCGAAGCAAATGGTCTCAAGAAACAAGCAGGAATAGCCATTCTAATATCTGATAAAATCAACTTTCAACAAAAAGTTATCAAAAAAGATAAGGAAGGACACTCCGTATTCATCAAAGGGAAAATCTACCAAGAAGAAACCTGAATTCTGAATATCTATGCTCCAAATGCAAGAGGACCCATATTAATAAAAGAAACTTTACTAACGATCAAAGCATACAATGCACTGAACACAATAATAGTGGGAGACTTCAACACCCCACTCTCAGCAATGGACAGAACAGGGAAACACAAACTAAACAGAGACAAAGTAAAACTAAAAGAAACTATGGACTAAATGGATGTAACACATATATACAGAATATTTCATACTAAAACAAAAGAATATAATTTCTTCTCCAAACCTCATGGTACCTTCTCCAAAATTGACCATATAAATCAGTCATAAAACAGACCTCAACAGATATAAGTAGACTGAAATAGCCTCATGCATCCTATCAGATCACCACGGACTAAGGCTGGTCTGCAATAGCAACAAAAACAACAGAAAGCCCACATATACATGGAAGCTGAACAACGCTCTACTCAAAGATAACTTGGTCAAGGAAGAAATAAAGAAAGAAATTAAAGACTTTTTAAAATTTAATGAAAATAAAGGAACAACATTCCCAAACTAACGGGACACAACGAAAGCAGTGCTAAGAGGAAAATTCATAGCTCTGAGTGCCTCCAATAAGAAACTGGGGAGAGTATACACTAGTAGCTTGACAGCACAGCTGAAAGCTCTAGAACAAAAAGAAGCAAATATACCCACAGGAGTAGACTGCAGGAAATAATCAAACTCAGGGCTGAAATCAACCAAGTAGAAACAAAAAGAACTATACAAAGAATCAACAAAACCAGGAGCTTGTTCTTTGAGAAAATCAACAAGATAGATAAACTGTTAGCCAGACTAATCAGAGGGCACAGAGACATGCATTGGAGTGAGTACAGGGTCCCCAATGAAGGAGCTAGAGAAAGGACCCAAGGAGCCGAAGGGTTTGCAGACCCTTAGGACGAACAACAATATGAACTAACGAGTACCCTCAGAGCTCCCAGGGACTAAAACATCAACCAAAGAGTACACATGGTGGGACTAATGGCTCCAGCAGCATATGTACAGCAGAGGATGGCTAAGTTGTTCATCAATGGGAGGAGAGGTCCTTGGCCCTGTGAAGGTTCTATGCCCCAGTATAGGGGAATGCCAGGGCCAGTTAGCAGGAGGGGGTGGTGTAGTTAAGCAGAGGGAGTGGGTAGGGAACAGGGAGGTTGGTTTTTTATTTTATTTATTTTTTTCTTTTTTTTGGAGGGATAGGAGATATTGTAAATAAAGAAAACATGTAATAAAAAAATCAGAAATGAAAAGGGAGATATAACAAGAAAAACTGAGGAAATACAAAAACTCATCAGATCCTACTACAAAAGCCAATACACAACACAACTGGAAATTTTGGATGAAATGGACAATTTTTTAGACACATACCAGGTACTAAAGTTAAATCAGGATCAGATAAACCATCTAAACAGTACCAAAATCCCTAAAGAAACAGAAGCAGTCATTAAAAGTCTCCCAACCAAAAAAAGCCTAGGATCAGATATGTTTAGTGCAGAATGCTATCACACCTTCAAAGAAGAGAACACCAATATTCTTCAAACTATTCCACAAAATAGAAACAGAATACTATCCAATTCGTTCTATGAAGACACAGTTATGCTGATACCAAAACCACACAAAGACCCAACAAAGAAAGAGAACTTCACACCAATTTCCCTTGGAATATTGATTCAAATATATTCAATAAAATTCTCGCAAACCAAAATCAAAGAACATATAAAAATGATCACTCACCATGATCAATTAGGCTCCATCCCAGGGATGCAGGGATGGTTCAATATACAAAAATCTATCAATGTAAGTAATCTGTGACATAAACTCAAAGGAAAAAAAAAACACATGATCATTAAATTTGATGCTGCAAAAGCATTTGACAAAATTCAACATCCCTTTATGTTAAAAGTCTTGGAAAGATCAGGAATTCAAGGCCCATACCTAAACTTAGTAAAAGCAATATATAGCAAACCAGTAGCCAACATCAAAATAAATGGAGAGAAACTTGAAGCAATCCCACTAAAATCAGGGACTAGACAAGCCTGCTCACTCTCTCCCCATCTATTTAATATAGTACTGGAAGTTCTAGCTAGAGCAATTGGACAAAAAAGGAGATCAAAGGGATACAAATTGGAAAGGAAGAAGTCAAAACATCCCTATTTGCAGACAATATAATTGTATACATAAGCGACTCCAGAAATTCCACCAGAGAAGTCCTACAGCTGATAAACAACTTCAGCAAAGTGGCTGGATATAAAATTAACTCAAGCAAATCAGTAGACTTCCTCTACTCAAAGGATAAACAGGCTGAGAAAGAAATTGAGGAAATGACAGCCTTCACAATAGTCACAAACAATATAAAATATATTGGTGTGACTCTAACCAAACAAGTGAAAGATGTGTACAACCAAAACTTTAAGTCTCTGAAGAAAGAAATGAAAGAAGACCTCAAAAGATGGAAAGATGCTCTTGGATTGGCAGGGTTAATATAAAAATGGCCATCTTGCAGAAAAGCAATCTACAGATTCAATGCAATTCCCATCAAAATTCCAACTCAATTCTTCATAGAGTTAGAAAGAGAAATTCTGAAATTCATTTGGAATAACAAAAATCCAGGATAGCGAAAACTATTCTCAACAATAGAACTTCTAGTGAAATCACCATCTGTGACATCAAGCTGTACTACAGAGCAATAGTGATAAAAGCTGCATGGTATTGGTACAGTGACAGGCAGGTAGATCAGTGGAATAGAACTGAAGATGCAGAAACGAACCCACATACCTATGGTCACTTGATCTTTGACAAAGGAACTAAAACCCTTCAGTGGAAAAAAAACAGCATTTTCAACAAATGATGCTCAACTGGTAGTCAGCATGTAGAAGAATGCAAATTGATCCATTCTTATTTCCTTGTACAAAGCTCAAGTCCAAGTGGATCAAGGACCTCCACATAAAACCAGATATACTGAATCTAATAGAAGATAAAGTGGGGAAAAATTTCAAACACATGGGCACAGGGGAAAAGTTCCTGAACAGAATACCACTGGCTCATACTCTTAAGATTAAAGAATTGACAAATGGGATCTCATAAAATTGCAAATCAATAAAATTGTAAGGCAAAGAACACTGTCAATAGGAGAAAACAGCAAGACACTGTCACAAACAAACAAGCTGAAAGTGTATATAGATTATACAATGTTGGACCTATTTCTCCAATTACCAAATTAGAGAGACCATTCGATGACAATCAACAAATTTCTAATTCCTCATATTTTTAGATTTCAATCAATTAGGATATGTTGGTAATATTAATTTTTGTATTAAGATATTAAGAGAAAGTAATTGTCACTTCCTGTTGTTTTTGTTGTAAGAGGTGGAATTAGGTTTGTGTGGATTTGTTGAAAGATTACCTTCTTGCCTCTTCTGGGGTGTAGTTTTGCTCCTTCTGTTGATGTTTTCCATCTATTATTCTTTGTAGAGCTGGATTTGTGGAAAGATATTATGTAAATTTTGTTTTGTCATAGAATATCTTGTTTTCTCCACCTATGCTAATTGAGAGTTTTGCTGGATATAGTAGCCTGGGCTGGCATTTGTGTCCTTGTAGGGTCTGTATGATATCTGCCCAGGATCTTTTAGCTTTCATAGTCTCTGGTGAGAAGTCTGGTGTAACTCTGATAGGCCTGCCTTTATATGTTGCTTGACCTTTTTTCCCTTACTGCTTTTAAAATTCTTTCTTTGTTCAGTGCATTTGGTGTTTTTATTATTATGCGTTGGGAGGAATTTCTTTTCTGGTCCAGTCTATTTGGAGTTCTATAGGCTTCTTGTATGTTCATGGGCATCTCTTTCTTTAGGTTAGGGAAGTTTTCTTCTATAAGAAATCCTTTGGTGATGTGAGGGTCATTGAAGTATAGCCTTATTACAATGAAATTCAATGTCTAAAAATTGTTCTTATTTTAGGCTTGTACCACAGTAAGAGCCAAGATTTTAAACTCTACTAAATACAAAACAAACAAAAAGACTTTATATATTTATGTTCATCTAGGAAAATACCAGTAATGATGTATTATTTTGAAGTATACAGTTAATATGTTTGGAGTTATTTAAAATTTATATTGAGAAAAATGTATTTTCACTATTGCTGTAGAGGAGCATCTACATAAGACTGTTAAATTGATTGTTGTTTTATATCAAACAACTTTTATAACACTTATTTGTATTGTTATAATATCTTATAAACTTTAAGGAATATGACAAAAAAGATATGGTAGGTATTGAAGGGGGGGTCTCTGGGAGGAGTGGGGGTACAAAAGGGAAACAAGAATGTGATTTAATTCTATTTACTTAAAATATGTTTTTAAATGTTAATAACTTCAGATAAATTGAAATCATGTAACTTTTCTCATCATAATGCAATAAAAGTTTAAAAAAAAATAGGAGAAAACGGCAACCAACAGATTAGGAAAAGATCTTTACCAACACTACATCTGATAGAAGGCTAATACCCAATATATACAAAGAACTCAAGAAAGTAGACTCCAGAGAACCAAATAACCCTATTGAAAATGGGGAACAGAGGTAAACAGAGAATTCTCAACTGAGGCAACTGGAATGGCTGAGAAGCACCTAAAGAAATGTTCAACATCCTTAGTCTTCAAGGAAATGTAAATCAAAACAACCCTGAGATTCCATCTCACACCAGTCAGAATGCCTAAGATTAAAAACTTAGGTGACAGCAGATGCTGGTGAGGATGTGGAGAAAGAGAAATACTCCTCCATTGCTGGTGGGATTACAAGCTGGTACAACCACTGTGGAAATCTGTCTGGCGTTGCTTCAGAAAATTGGACATAGTACTACCAAAAGACCCAGCTATGCCACTCCTGGGGATATACCCAGAAGATGTTCCAACATGTAATAAGGACACATGCTCCACTATATTCACAGCAGCCATATTTGTAATAGCCAGAAGCGGGAAACAACCCAGATGTCCCTCAACAGAGCAGTGAATACAAACAATGTGGTAGATTTATATACTGGAATACTACTCAGGTATTAAAAACAATGACTTCATGAAATTTGCAGGTAAATGGATGGAACTAGAAAATATCATCCTGAGTGAGGTAACCCACTCACAAAAGAACACACATGGTATGCACTCACTGATAAGTGTATATTAGCCCAAAAGTTCGGAATATCCAAGATTTAATTCAGACTATATGAATCCCAAGAAGAAGGAAGACGAATATGTGGATGCTTCAGTGCTTCTTAGAAGGGGGAACAAAATACTCACAGTCTTAGAAGGGGGAACAAAATACTCACAGTCTTAGAAGGGGGAACAAAATACTCACAGTAGGAAATATGAAGACAAAGTGTGGAGCAGAAACTGAAGGAAAGGCCATCCACAGACTGCGCCACCTGGGGATCCATCCTATATACAGTAACCAAACCTGGATACTATTGCAGATGCAGGGAAGTGCTTGCTGATGGGAGTCTGTCAAATACAGACTGAATGCTCACAAAACCAATGATTGGACTGAGTGCATGGTCCCCAGTGGAGTAGCTGGAGAAGGGACTGAAGTAGCTAAGGGGGTTTGCAGCCCCATGGAGGGAGCAACAGTGTCAATTGGCCAGACCCCCTCGAGCTCCTGGGGACTGAACCACCAATCAAAGGATACACATGGAGGGACCCATGGCTCTGGCCAATATGTGGCAGAAGATGGCCTTGTTGGACATCACTGGGAGGAGAGGCCCTTGGACCCAAGGGTGTTTGATGCCCCAGTGTAGGGGAATGCTAGGGACGCAAGCCTGGATTGGGGGAACACCCTCCCAGAGGCAGGAGAGAGAAGATGGGATAGGAGGTTTCTGAAGGGGAGCCCTGGAAAGGGGAAAACATTTGAATTGTAAATAAAGAAAATATCAAAAAAAATGTACAGAAAGAAATTAAGAAAGAAGAGAAGATACAGTACTACAAAATACTCAATAACATACTTGCAAAGAGAATACAGGCATGCATCTCAAAGGTGGTTCACCATGTTGGCTTGAACCACCTGAGTGTAAGGATAGTTAAATATATGTAAGTCTGTAATGTACTAAGTCACATTGGTGAACTCAATTATCCAAATCATATAAACTAAGTAGATGCAAAAAAAGAAACGTTTGATAAATCCATCATGCCCTCATGATAAAAGTCTTAGGAGAATCACAGGGACCATATTTCAGCCGAGTTAAAAGCTATATATGAGAAACCCACAGCCAATATCATCTGAAATGGAAAAAAGACTGAATCAATCCCTCTGAATTTAGTAATGAGATACGGACGTTCAGTATTCCCAATCATTGTCAATAGTACTAGCTATTTTCAAAGTAGTACTGTTTTCAAAGTACATCTGAGGCACTAAGCAAGAGAAGGAAATTAAAGGCATACAATCAGGAAAGAAGAGATCCAACTATTCCTATTTACAGTGGACATGGTGCTAGACATTAGAGATCTCAAAAATTTTACCAGAAAACTTCTAGAAATGACAAATTCAGCAATGTGGTAGCATATAGATTCAATATGCAGAAATCAATAGCTTTTCTATACATCAACATCAAACATTAAAAAATGAGAGAGATCATGGGCACACTCCACTTCATCATACCCTCAAAGAAATAAAATACTTGGGAATGAACAACAAAGATGTGAAGGTAATCTACAATGAAAGCTTTAAATCTATCTCTAAAGAAAGAGATAAAGACACTATTGCTCCTGGATTGGTAAAATGAATATTAAACCAAATGAATGACTACTATACTAAAACATTTTATTGATTTGACTTAATCCCAAACAAAATCCTCATCTTATTCTTCATGGAAATAGAAAAAGATGAACCTAACATTCAAATGGAACCACAAAAGACCCCAGAGTGCCAATACAATCAGAAACAAAAAGGAAAACGTGAGGAATACCAATCCAGATCTTAAGATGTATTACAGGGCCATAATAATAGGGTCAATATGGATAATGCATAAAAGATCAAATAAATAAAATCAAAGATACAAAAAAAAAAAAAGAAGTGAAAAGAAACTAAAAATCTGAGGTCACTAGGGAATAGAAATGAAGAAATCCTTAAAAGAAAATCATTTTAATAATGAGTACAGAGAAAATTTGGGAGGACAGAGTATTTAATTCACCACCTTGAACTATGCATCCCAGGCAAACACTTCCCATTCTCTCATAGACAGCTGCTGCTAAACAAGGGAGGTGGAATGGAGGTGAGTTGTGAATAACACACTTTAAATACATGGAACAACTAGGCAGGAGTTGGGGGACATTCAAGTTATCTACCAAGTATCAGAAGACTGCAGGAACTCTTATTAACGTAGATGAATACCTGAACTCAGGATTCAATATATATATATATATATATATATATATATATGCCTTTCATATATATATTTATATGATATATATCTTTATCTTTCTTATATATACCCACTCACAAACTTCCACAGTTAATGCCTCTTCTCCAATACTCCCAAATTATTACTTACTAAAATTCTAAATCAGAAAATATTTTCAAGAAAATCATAGAAGAAAATTTAACTAAGATACAAGAAGCACACAAAACTCCAAACAGATTGGACTAGAAAAGAAAGTCTCCTTGCCACATAATGATCAGAACACTAAACATACAGAACAAATGAAGTATATTAATAG
>JADRCD010220151.1:0-32995 GCA_019843815.1 Montemys delectorum
AAAAAAAAAAAAAAAAAAAAAAAAAAGTATGCAAATGTGAGGACTAAATGTGGATCCCCAGAAGCCCATGCAAATGACACGTGGGCAGGTAGCCCATCGGTGATCCCAGAGTCATTCGTTGGGGAGAAGGGATCCCCACAGCAAGCTGGCTAGGGAGAGTAGGCATACTGGTGACCTTTGGTTTGGATTGAGAGACTCTGATTCAATGATTAAGGAGGATGATCGATCAACTGAGGATGATTCCAACATCAACCTTGGGCTCACGCATGTAGTCATACACATATGTGCTATACCTACAAAACACTCTCATATATATATATATATATATATATCTCACAGAGATAAACTCAACACTGGGGGGGTAGAGACAGTCTTATCCCTAGGCCTAGCCTACTTGGTAAGTTCTAGGCAGTGAAAGATCTTATCTCAAAAACCAAAAAAAAACCAAAAAAACAAAACCAAAACAAAACAAAACAAAAAAACAACATGGAAAACACCTGAGGAATGACTGTGAGGTTGCACTTTTGCTTCTAGACACATGTGCACACACACACACATACATACATACACACATGTACCCCCACATGTGTACACACATACACATACACTTAGGTCCACAGATAGCTTGTGCTGCTGTCATAAACTAATGTGTGGAAAATGAGGAAGACAGTGGCTTTCCTCATTCATAAGATGTGAGAAACATCTGAAGTTGTGAGAAAAGCGTGAGGTGACTATGTAGTCAGAGAAGTCTGCCTAGGCAGAGCCAAATGTAATGTAGAGGTCATTCCATCAATGGTAAATGGCAGTCAGGAGGGGAAGCTCAGGGGGCAGCCTACTTGTGTCATATCAGAGTAAAAAAATGGATTTTATCTGTAAAATTATGAGGTGTGTGTGTGTGTGTGCTCATGACATGAATGCACAAGTCAGTCAAAAAGCACACTCTTCCCTTTGGTTCAGAGGGTTGAATTTTGAGACAGGGTCTCATGTAACCCAAGCCAACGAACGTCATAGTCTCTACATAGCCAAAGATGACCTTGATTCTGGGGCATCAAGATTCAGGTGTGCACCAAGATGATGTGCCAAGGACAGAACTTTGTGCATGCTATGAAGACACTCTACCCAATAAGAGGCAGCCTTAGCTGACATTCATTTATTTTGTGTAAGAGTACCATCAGGTAAAACGAGAGAGCCCCATACTTGCTATACTCCAAGACAGAGCAGCTGAGTCTTCCCTAGCCAGAGTCCATATGGCCTCTTCAATTCAATTTGGTCTTTAAGTATGTCTCTTTATTTCGTACTGAGTATTTATTCTTCCGATTGTGTTTAGGGTTGGCGCATAATAAATGTCTGTTTACCTCCTCTGAGGAGATAACTGAAGGCATTAGTCTAAATGCATATGTGGGGTGGCAAGAAAACAATTTGGAAATTAATTTCCTGCTGTTCCCTCTCCATTCATTCATTTAGTCATTTAACAAACATGCATTAAGCACCTCATGTGGGCTGAGAGTTGTACTGAGCCTCCGAGTAATAACGGCAAACCGAATGGAAGCGTTGACCAGAGGAGTCAGGCATGTGCTCCAAAGGCTATGAAAACCAGGAGTAAGTTGTGTTCCTCTTGTGTTACAGTGACTATGGCCTTAAAAATGGTGTAGACCTCTGATATGAGATGTGCCTGAAGGTGTCCCAGTAAAGATTCCTATGTCCAACCCAGGTATACAGCACCCAGATAAGAGAGAGAGTGAAATTTTTCTCTTTTAAGGAGAGTGTCTCACGTTGCCGATGCTGGCCTGAAACTTAGGATATGACCAAAGATAACTTTGAACTCTTAATCCTCCTGATTCTACCTCTTAAGTACTGAGATTACAGGTATGGCCACAATAATTCCAAGTTTGTAGTTTTTTTATGAACACAGAAATAATGCCAAACTTTCTGTGTGAGCACATCATTGTGTGCAGGCTTGTTTCCTGTGTGCCATCTACTAATGCTCACGCTGCCAAAGCATTACATGGACATAGCCCGCCCTCCGAAGCCCGCCCTACAGCGGTGCTTAAGCTTAGGTGAATATTATGACTCTCAGAGGGCCTTACAAACATGAGTGCTCAGGCTCCATCCCAGGGTAGAGTCCCACCAGACCTGGAAGAAGATCTATTATAGCCGGAAGCATATTTAAAGGTCCCTATGTCGGGGGCTGGGCAGACGACTCTGTGAGGAAGCGCTCGCCATGCAAGCACGTAGACCTGGGTTTGAGCTCCAGCATCCACCTAAAAAAGAGTGAGCTAGAGCATGTCTGTGCTCTCCATCCTGGGGAGGCCGGGGCTTGTTAACTAGTGGAACATGATCTGTGAGCTTCAGCTTCAGAGAGGGACTTGGTCGCAAAAACAAGGTAGAAGTTAATTGGCAAAGACAGTAGCATTACCTCTGGCCTCCCCCATACCCCTCTGTCTTACACACACACACACACACACACACACACACACACACACACACACACACACACGTTTCTCTTTACTGCCGCTCTGCCTCACTGCCCCTATCCACTGCTGACTCTCATCCATTCCTGAAGTTCCCATTGCACCGGCAGCTTCTCTAGCCCAGACTCCATGACCCTCTCACGCCCTTGCTTCCGCTAGTCTAACATTTCCATGAGGTCTCAGAGCCCGTAGGAGGGAGACGACACTCAGTACAGGGTTGTCAGATACCACTGGACCCATCTGCAGGCAATGCAGCGGTTCAAGGGATGCTACCACGGTTATTTTATACACACAAATGTACCTCTGTATGTGGAACAGTTGGTCTGGAAGGAATTGTGGCTACGGCAGTACCGTGAACAAATAGTAATTCACCACTTGATAGTAGCCTTCCTGTCAACTATGTAGACTGTAAGAGTACAGAAGCGACCTTGGAAACTTCCAAACTCCCATAAAGCAATGAGGGTGATCAATCCTTGGTGTGGTCTTTCTACTCTAAGGCAAAGAAGCAAGAGAAGTGAAGTGTGTGTGTGTGTGTGTGTGTGTGTGTGTGTGTGTGTGTATACCTACCAAGCCATGGTATGTAGCTGTATGTATTTATGCATACATATATGCATAAACACACACACATATACATATATATGTATATATATGGGACTATAGGTATTTATATATGCATTTGGGAGGCACATATATGTGCATGGTATATACATCCATCTATGTATGTGTGTGGAGGCAATGCACATGTGTGTGTATGCACCTCCCAAGTCAGGGTAGATTAAACTGTGTATCTTTTTATGTGTATGTGTGTGTCTGTCTATGTACAATACCTGCCTATTTCTAGTACAGATGTTCTTTTAGTAAAAGCATAGGCAGAATTTTAGATTCCCCAGTGTTTGCTCAAACCTCAACAGGCTTTCCACTTCCCAGAAAGCAAGCATGACGGCAAAAAGGATTGAGGGGGCTTTACATTCACGCCTTACCTTTGAGTATGTTTTATGCAACTTACTAGCAAGGAAATGACTTACATGAGGCCCTTACCTTGTTAGTTGGACTAATTAGTATAAAAAGCCTTGGAAAGATTTTCCATTTTGCCTTATTACTACATGGAACTGCCCCTTCGAGAGCATCCTCTTACAAAGCCCGGAAACAGACAGTCTACCCTGTGCAATTAGTTACAGAACAACAGGCGTGTGTAATCAGAGGCCGGTATTCACGAATACAAAACATTTGTGTTGCTCAGAGGTGGCTCTTTGTTGTAAATCGCCTTGCTGGCAACTGTTAATTCCTGCAATTAGGAACAGAGGGATTCTCTCTTCAAAAATCCTGCTGTCAGTGGAACCACAGAAAATGATTTTGGAGGAGAAAATTTTAGCTTGTCTGAGGCACTCTGGAGAAAGCCACGCAGCACACAGGGGAAGCAGCTGACTCGTTTTGTATGCATACGTGCAGTTGTGTCTCTGTGAGCTTGTATGTTTGTGAGTGTGCTTAGGCCAGATGTAGACACAAGGTGTTTTCCTCAGTCAGTGCTCCACCTTAACCTGAGCCGGGGTTTCTCAGTGAACCTGGAGCTCATGCATTCAGCTGAACTGTCAGCTAGTGAGCCTCAAGGTTCCTCCCATCTCTGCCTCAATACCACTGGGATTAGAGATGTGTACCACTATGCCAAGCTTTTTACAAGGGTTCTGGGGATGTGGACTTAGGTCCTCATGTTTGCACCACACAGACTCTGCTATCTCCATGGCCCAGACTCTGGTTTCTATAGAGAAGTGCTGTGAGCTTCGTGCTACATGAAGGACGACACTAGGGAGAACGGTACGAAGCCCTGTGATGTGAGCCCCTGGATTTGACTTCTGAATAAAGGGCGTGTCTTCCTGGCAATTTCTGTGCAAGAGGTGAAAGCACAACTTGGCTCATCAATACTTTTAACCCAGGAGGATTACTGGTTCCTTTATATAGCCACCACGCTTGGTATATTCCATGGACTCCAAGACTCAAACCCAGCTCCTTCTGCATGTTCTGTCCACTGAGCCATCTTGGCAGCCCCATTCTGGAGTTTCTGAAACCTGACGGGGCAGAGGGTCACAAACATTATTTGACTGAGCCAGCAATACGCATGGCTGGACATTCTAAACAACAGCAAGGCTGAACATTAGGCAGTTTTACAGGGACACCTGGAGACTTCTCCAACAACATGTAAGTACTGAGTGCCAGGGCCAGAGTGGTCAGTGTTATAAGACCAAAACTGCAACAGCACTGTGTACAGACAGCAATGAGAGAGACTGCTAATTCCCAAATGCTGAATTCACCCTGGGTAATACCGGGATTCTGTGGATTATGGATGAGGCCTGAGAGTCTACATTCATCACAAGCTCTCCGGGGTTGGCTCATTTGCGGGGTTAGACAACATCACATCCTTAACAACTACTGTCTCTCGTCTGAAGCTGTGGACCAGGTAGCCCAGGCTCCATTCCCCAGCAATACATAATGTAGGATTGTGGCATATGTCTGTAATCCCAGCACTTGGGAGGTAGAAGAAAACAGAGCCTTGACTACATAATGAGTTCTACACAAGTTTGTGCAAAATCACTGGTGTGGAAAAAAATCCTAGCCTAGAAGAAACACTGATGTAGGATATCCTGGGCTCAGGGGAGTGCTAGTGTGGGACTATCCCAGCCTCTGTGAAAAACTGGTATAGGATATCCCAGCCTAGGGGAAACACCGGTATAGGATAATCCACCTAGGAGAAGTACTGGTGTGGGACTATCCTGGCCTAAGAGAAGGGCTCGTATGGGATAACCCAGCCTAGTGGAAACACTGGTGTTAGAAAAGCAAAATAGCCAAAACACTCATCCTCAGAAGGTAGAGAGTGTACCTGTCTGAAGTACCCAAAGAGGAACATGGTGGTAGAACAGGCTACACCTGGGATTCTGGCTTGTGTAGTCTGTGGTCCAAGCGATCTACTTCTAGGATAGCATCAAAGAGGAGAGGATGGGAGGGATGGAGAGGTTAAGAATACCAAAGAGCTCATCAGAAAACAGTCGTCTAGCTGTTAGCAAGGTTAAAAAAAAAAAAAAAGGAAGGTATATTGGTCATCCCACAAATAAAATAATAGAACAAGAAAGCATGCAATTTTTAAAAAATCTGTTCAGCTACACTCTACTAATCCTCCAACAGAATCTCCTAGAATGTGTGAGAGTTTTAACACACTGTGCTGATGTGTCAAGAAGTCATTCATTTAAATAATGGCTCCCATCATAGTAAAGCCCATGAGAAGACTCCATGTGGCCAATGGTCCGTTGCAACAAGAAGCAGCAGTGTGACTGGCCCCTATGCCTAACCGAGTAAAGAGGTGCTGAGGAGGTTGAGTGCTCTGAGCAGGCTTCAGTTCCAGCCTCACCCCTACTCCCACCCAGACATTCTCTAAACACTCACCATTTTTGTCCTTACCTCGACATCATTATCAGATAATATTTATTCAGTTTACTCATGCGTGTAGCTCTGTCTTCTTCTATTGCACTCAAATTTTCTTCCTGACTTCCCTTTTACGTTTTGGCTTGTGCTCAATGTACTGATTTCCCCCTCAGGCTGCCAACTGTGAACACTGTCCCCACCCACTCTATCAACAATTCACCTCTCCCGAGAACTCATCCAATTGTACATGAAGTGTGCCCACGGTGTGGCTCTTTCTCATTCAGGGCCAAGGATCATGCTTCCTGGACAGAAGGAACTGGTCAAACAGTGGGTCATACTCTTAAGTATGTGCAAGGATGGAACATAATTACTCAAAGGGATGACAGATGTCTATGAACATTATGGAGGAAGGGCAGGGATGAGAGAGAGAGAGTGGAGAGAGAGAGAGAGGGAGAGGGGGAGAAATGTGGGGGGAGAGGGAGAAGGAAAGGACAGAGAAGGAGAGACAGCAGAGAGAAGGAAGGGCGAGAGAGAGAGGAAGAGATATACATAGAGGGATATTCATACAGGAGAGAGAGATGAAAGTCAGAGAGAAGGATGAAGGGAAGGAGGGGGAGAAGATATACAGAGACAGAAAAAAGAGGAGACAAAGGAGAAAGGGGAGAGAAAGCAGAGAGGAAAGAGATAGGAAGGAAGGGAGAAAGATGAGAGAAAAGAGTTATGGAGGAGGGAAGGCTAAGAAACTAATATGTCTCCGTGGACATCTCTTTACATTTCCCTTTTGTTGGGGGAAAACATTAACATTCTGTGGAGCACAGGATTCACACACCCTCTGATCAAGATCCTTACCAAACCCAGCCTCTCCTCCGCCCTCTCCCCCAGCCTTACCTCATCAAGACATCTCTCATACTGTTCTCTCTGATTCTCGTTTTCCAGCGCCAGTGCTGTATTCTCCGCCTGCAGTAAGAGACAGAAATAACACCCATAAATCAATGAAACGTTGTGTTATGTGACAACTCATTCAATATGGTTGCTAAATATACCTCCTCAGGACCCCGGGTAATCTCTTAGAAGTACCTTTGACAAGTTTGCTCTAAGTACTATTAGAAGAATCAGAGGGATGACTCCTGTCTTACAGGCTTTCTCACAAGCATACATTATGATTCTAAGAAATAGGAACTTGATATTCTGAACAAGTGGAAAATCAAATCATGCTCTATGCATGACTGTTCCCCAGAAGAATGCTAGTATTTATCTTAGGCTATGAAAATGTAAGACATGCCTAAATCTACTACATTAAGACTTGGCATAGTCTCGAAGCCTAATACTGGCCGAGGCCACAAAAATGAATCTCAGGCAAAGCTTTCGACTTGAAAGTCCAGGTGTTCTTCTTGGAGCCAGCCAATGACTTGAATATAACACCTTAAATGATCCTATGGATCTCTCTCTGCCCTGCTTCCTCAAACTATAGTGCTCAGGCTCCTCAAAGCAGTGGGCACGGGAGTGTTGATACGCTATCAGTCTCTTTCGATGCTGTAATAAAACAAGTCAACAAATTTCAGGGAGAAAAGGTGTGTGTGTGTGTGTGTGTGTGTGTGTGTGTGTTTCTTGTTCATAGTTCAGGTAAAGTTTATTGTGGTGGGATGTTAAGATAGCAAGGCAGCACCATGCCTGGCTTTTCACATGGGTGGGTTATGGAGAGTGAACTCAGGCCCTTATGTTTGCACAAACCCCCCACTATACTGACTGAGCCTTCTCCCCAGTCTCGGAACGAGCACTCTTATGCTGAGTGCAGTAGGCTTTGAGGTATACAGGTTAGTGTGTCTCCTTTATAGTCTCTGGTTCAGGAAGGTTCTGTTTGGCAAAACACACACACACACACACACACACACACACACACACACACACACACAATTTCAACAACCATGTGGGCTTCCTGCATACCTTCCTTCACATCTTAACAGTCAACATTTAGCCCCATCCGCTCTACCATTCTTTCCTTCTCACTCCTTTCCTGCATCGTGAGGGCAGGTTTCAGACAAGACCCCATTTGTCCCTTGCAAGGGTTAGGAGGCTCTTGCGCACAACCACCACAGGCTGCTTATTGATTTCCTGAAATGCATTTGTACACTATGGTACTACGATCCACATTTCTTATTTCAGTTTCAGCCTTCGACTGATGATAATACCCTTTAGAATGAGTTTTTCTAGCCCATAATTCTTTGTCCCCTTTGATCTGCATACCTCCTGTTTGTATGCTTGTGAGTTCCTCTCCTCTCTGCTCCCTTCTTCCTTTCCTTTCTCTTCCATTTAACTCCTTCCTCTGCATTCCTTTCCTCTTCATCGCCTCCATTTTCCTCCTCACCTACCCTCTTAGCCCCTTCCTTCCTCCTCACCCTTTGCATTTCCCATCTCTAGCCTCCAATTCCTACAGTGAGAACTGGGCTCCCACAGCAGGTATTTACCACCCCCCACAGTGCACAGAAAACTGTTACACCCGGAAAACCAACCCGTGCTAGGCAGAGGTGACAATATGTTCTTTTTCAGAGTGAAGGTATTAATCAAAATTCTCTGTTCATAGGTGACCTGGTCAGTTCCCTGCTCTCCCTTCTAGGGGCTGTTAGGCAACTCGTTTGTTTCTGACAGTGTTCGAATTTAATTTCCCCTCTTTCTGATTTCATTTTATTGTCCTGAATATGTTAACTATTAGCATGATTACAGAAGTCAAAGCTATACTGACAGGCATGCAGTGAGACTCCCTCCTTCAACACTCCATTTACGTCCAAAGCTTCTGTAGACCTCTTAGCAGTTTGCTCTCTCCAGCTTTTCTTTCTTCCAAAGCCTCTGTAACACAGCATCTTTTGCCCCCTTGCACCTTTACACATTTAGGCACGACTGTCGACATCAGTCTCACCAGTATATCAGATGCAATCCCTCACCTTCCCTGTACACAGGAGACTGTTGGATTGACTGCCTGCTTGGCTGAGGGCTTACCAGTGTACCTTCACTTATGTCCCTTTGGTCAAGTGCCTGTGCGCCTGTGCAGATGTACCTTTGGTCAAAGGCTTGTGTGCCTGCACATGTGCCTTTGATGCAATGCCCAGTTGCCTTCCCATGTGGGCCTGTGCATCTGGAGGCTGGAAGTTGATGCCAAGCTGTCTTCTCAGCCATTCTCCACTTTACTATTTTGAGATAGGGTCTATCCATATAAATCTGCAGCTCATCAATTCCTCCAGACTGGCTTGTCACCGAGCCACAGGATCCTTCTGTTCTGCGGCTGCCCCAGGGCTGGGGAACCTGCAGGTAGCCTGCAGCCATGGAAGATGTTTCTTTGTGGGAGCTAGGACTTTGAATCAAACCCTGTAAATGCGTGCTGGGTATTTCACTGACTGGGCCATTTCCCTTCCCTCCAAGGACTCTTGCAATGCACTCTGCCCTTGTTCAGGTCCTTTTGATTGGACAAGAATTGCTGGGGGTTGGTCCTATATTGCCCATTATTTCCAGAGCATGTGAATTCCCCTTTCCTCTTTTCCCTTTATGACATCTCTAAACGGCACCCCCTCTTTGTCTCACCTTCCGTGAACATTCCATCTTTCTGAGGGAGCAACATGGATCAAGTCTTTTGTGCCCTACCTCTCGGCCAGCACAGCAACTCAGTCGCACTGTGCCCAGTGCTGATACTGTGATTCTGGGCTTTCTCTTTCTGGATGTGATTTTTCTCCCAGGCCTTCTTCTGCCATCATCCCTGGCCACAGGCTGTGTGTGGCAGTGCTTCTGTGGGGTACTAGAGGTCACTTTTCACTAACAGCAACTTGAAATTGAGTTCTGTTGGTTTCCACAATGAGAAAGGTGTGAGAATCATATGATTTCAGTTCTCTTCATTATTATTAATTACTATTATTAATAGTAATCAATTTGTTCTTGAAGATTTCAAATACACAATTCTGTCTTCTTCCTCCTCCTTCTCCCCATTTCCTTTCTTTGGCAAGGATGGAACCTTGGTATTCAACCTAAGGGACCATATTTACCAAGCAGCTATGGAAATTTCTACTATTATTTTGATTATATCCACTCTGGTTCTATCTCTTCAATCCTTCTCTTATCCCCCACTGTATCTTCTCCTCAACTTCAAGTCCTTTTTATCATCTTCCATGTCTTTGGGCATGGATAACCTACCAGTAGCCATCCTCAACTAAGGAAACATGACTCTCCCCCTCCAGGCAACCATTAACTGACTACAGAGAAATGGAAGCTAGGCCCAGCTTGCTGCTCTTTCCTTGTGGGCTCGCTTCACTTCTGTTTTGTTGAACTTGCTTCAGGAACAGCGAATGCAATCACTCAGTTCTTGCCCCCAGCCCACATAGGAGGATAGTCTAGTTTGGTTCTGTTGTAGACATTTAGGTAATGTTAGGGTGTGCAAACTTTATTTCACTTGGTGGCTTTATAGTTCTATAGGCAACAAATCTGGGCGAGGTAACTTAGTCTACAAAGTGCTTGCTACATAAACTCAAGGACCCGGGTTTAATCCTGAAAACTAATTAATGTGTGAAAGTTGAACATGGTGACATGCATCTGTAATCGCAACCTAGGGAGGCAGAAACAGGGCATCCTTAGAGCTCACTGGGCAGCCAGCCCAGCCTACTCAGCCAGTTCCAGGCCAGTAAAAGACCCTATATCAAAACCAAAGTGGACATCCATGAGGCGTGATACCTGAGGCTGACACATGGAAAGGCATTTTCACACATAATGCGTGAACACACACACACACACACACACACACACACACACACACACACACAGAGATAAAAATCATTCAACTAAAACAACTTCTAGGGCAAGAACTTGAACTCCAATTCTGTAAGATGACTGCATTCTTGGGAGAAAGGGTGTTTGGGACGGGATCTGCTGACATAACTAAGGAGACTGGAAAAGAGTGGAGACAATTGTGGTGGCCAGTTTACACTGTTCCACTTTAGATATCTTGGGGGAAAGCGTGTAAGGAAATAAAACAGAAAATGAGAATTTATACGGGATGCCTGCACCTCACCTCTACCCACATCAGGCTGCAATAACACAATGATCGATCCATTCAGATAATTACCATCATTACAGTTTACGTTACCTGCCTCACATTTACTGTTCTGACAATCCATTACAGTGCAGCAAATTAAATACAGAGAGGGTGCTAGCAAACACAGTCACATTTACGGCCACAGCGCTCAGTTACAGAGACATGATTTAATTGATGTAATCCCACACAACGCAGGAGACGGTGAGGATTTTAACAATTATACCCAGGATGCTAAAGTGATCTTGAACTCATGATTCTCTTTAATCCATTCATATTTATTAGAGATTTGGGATTAACCCACTTCCAACAGGAGACAACATGTAAAAAAAAAAATCCAGACAATCCTCTAATTAAGTGTGATTTAAAGAAATGGTGGATCTTTATATAGATGAGGCAGGAAAAGATAAAGAGAAAATGAGGGGAAATGTAGGCATCAGTACGGAGAATTGCAGAAATTAGAACATATCATGTTCCACTTTAAATATGCTATTAAGTCAAGATACCCAGAGGACCCAGTTATAACCTTCAAGGACATGTTGCCGGTGGATCTTTGTGTTCAGCTTTATCTTTTACACTGATCAAAACTTTTGCTAGATTTCATCCCTGTCTCAGGATTTCCCATTCAGGACAGTGTATTTAGGACTCCAAATACACTGATTTCTGTAAGTTTGAAGTTTCATTTGTAAAATTTCTGTTTTTTTATTTTCATTTTTATTTTTAATGTGTGTGTATGAATGTGTGTATCTAATTCAGCTATACAACGGAGGCCAGACATCCTAGGAGGCCAGGCCCCTAGACATCCCCTGGAGCCAGAGCTACAGGCAACTGTGAGCTAACAGATATGGGTGATGAGACCCCAGCTCGGGTCTTCTGCAATAGCAGCAAGTGCTCTTAACTACTGACAACTCTCCAGCCTCATTCTGCTAACTTCTTTTTTGTTTTTGTTTTTGTTTTGTTTTTTAACTAGGAGTTTAGTTCTTCATTGCAAACTTGTAGATGTGAAAAGGTTGGACACCCCAGTGCTTACTTTCAAAGTATTCACGACTGCATTTTATTCGGATGCAAATGAATGATGCCCTAAGCAGATTTGCATATGATGAGACAGGAAGTCAGTCTTTAATCATAGCATTTCAGATGCTAGGAACTGAGCTGTTTTGCTAAACTAAGGGGATCATCTGGGAGAGACAAAGTATTTCATTTCACCTTCAAATCCTATCAAGCCCTCTTTCTTATAAGCCTTAGGACTTTCTTGTGATCACATTCCCACATCTTATAAGGTGGAAAAAAAGAACATTACAGAGCTCACAGTTCTCCCTAAACTGCAGAAGTGAAACAGTCACCTATGGAGAGAGTCACCTATCCAGCAGGTGCTGTCCCTGGGCCAGGTGTAGGCTCTTCTTTTCAATTAGATGCCAACAATTCAGGGACTGTACATTTCTTTAAAAACAAACAAAAAAGCATCCAACACCACACAAGCTGTGAGTATATTTTATTACTGGGCGAGTTCTCACAGATCTCATAGATGTGTTAATAATTCCATCTAATCGCTTAAAAAGAAGCTGAACTAAGAAATGAATCCATGGAGATTTGGGGGCCACTGTGTTTCATTTGCTGATGTAGTGGCACATACCTTTTTTTTTCCCTCAGCCCTTTTGACTGTAAATTTATATTCTGTGCATCGTTCTATAGGGACATACATTCACTAAGAAGTCCTTGGATGGGGTTGACCAGATGGTTATACTGGTTAATTATTATTGTCAGCTAAACACTAACTAAACTTACTGGGAAGAGCATATCTCAGCTCAGGAATTTCCTGGATGCAATAGGTGGGGCTGTCTTTCTTGGTTTGATAATGAATAAAGGAGGTCCCATCATATTGTGGGCAGTACTGCGATCACCTGCCAGCAAATCCTAGGCAGGTGATCCCAGGCTGAATACAAAAGTTGGATGAGCAGGAGCTGGTGGGAGCAAGCAAGTGAGAAGCATTCTCCATGGTAACTGTTTCAGGCTCCAGATGTGCGTTATTATTGCCCTATCTTCTTTTCTTTCAATAATGGGTGGTTACCTATAACCTGAACTAAGTAAGCCCTTTCCTCTACCAAGTTGCTTTTTGTCATGTTTTTTTTTTTTTTTTTTTTTTTTTAATAACAGAAATAGGGATTCAGTGAGTATAGACACTTGTCATCAAGCCTGTTGAAATAAGTTTGATTCCTGGAACCCACATGAGAACCAGCTTTAAAAAAGTTGTCCTCTGAATGCTACATTCATGCATGATGTGGGATGTTCTGCATCCATTCCTACCCATATACATCTCATATTAATAAATAAGAAATACATACATAGATACATACATAAATAAATAATGAACTTTAAATCTAAGAAGCAGAAATGAATGCATGCTTGCTGCTTACTCCATTTCTCATTACAGGAAAAAATGTCACAGAGCCCTACAGAGGCCCAGGGAATGTTCTGGAAGGGCGTTGGTATACTTGAAAAGGCCAGTTCCACTATAATAGAGTATGTAGGTACAAAAGAGAGACTTTTAGGGATGAAGATAGATGAAACTAGATATTGTCATAGATACATAATCAAATGAGTATAATCAATGAATTTACTCTATTACCAGACATGCACACCCACACAAAGGGACTGGAAGGGACAATGAGGAAAATGAAAATTATGATTATAGTGTCCCTATCAAAGCTACAACATCCCTGAAATCAAATAGCAGAGCTGAGGAGAGTAAAACAGGCATGAGAGACATCACAACAGATCCATCAGCACTTAGACAGTGCTTGGAGGGGCAGGGCTGAGAAACCAGAATGGCATGAAGTTGACATTTTGAGTCTCACTGAAGGTGATAAAATCCTTAGTAGAAATGGAAAGCGTAGGAAGAGTAAAGAGCTGGAGAATTTTTTTAAGGAAAAAAAATTGTATTGTTTTGTTTTTTTACTGCGTCCCTTCTTCCCAGTTTTATAGAGAAGAGGAAATCTCAACATACATACATGGGTTGCCAGTCCTCACACAATGCCTGCAGGTGCTCACACTGACATGAACACTTGGTCTTCTCAATGTCTACACGTTTTCATGAAATTTGTTTACAGCTTCCCAAGGGTTCCACATTTGAATGCTACTTACTCTACATAGTTCCCCAAATAGAAAAACATTGACCCATGGCTTAAGAATTCCCATTCAAAACAGGAAGGATTAAGCTGCATAGTATTAGTGATTTAACCTGATTATATGGCCCAGTCCTTGGTCTCTCCCCTCAAGACAAATAGTCTTGCTAGAAGTGTAGGTCACCAGGCCCAGCTCCTCATCTTGTCTGTCTCTAATAGGAGCAAGAAGCAGTTACCAAGGTTTGCATAGAAGAGCAGTACTTTCTAGCTTCTCGCAAGGACATTGCTCAACAGGGGGGAATGCCATGGCGGGAGGGGGGTGTCTCCAAGTGTTTAGCTGAAATGAAACCTCCCGCCACTAAAAATCCTTTGAGTTGGCCTGTCTTTTAGCATCCCAATTTTTTTTCCACTGAGGTCAAAACCAAACACCTAACTATGATAAGGCCACAGCAGAGGAATTATCACACACCTCAAAATGAATCTTGGAAGAAGCAGTCATTAGTTCAGTTTAATGTATAGGAAACATTAACAGTAACCTCTGTCAGATGTCAGACCCACAACTGGGATTGTAGATCTAATTGCAGCCAGGGCCATGAGAACAGCTGTAACTAGGGGCCCCATGGGACCTATGGGAAATAATGGTGATGGTGATAACAACAGTTAACAAACACTAACGACATCTGAGTAATGCTTGCCTAACAATTTACTAGTGGGGTAACTGATGTTGTGCCTATTTAACACATGAGCAATGGGAGTTTCAGAAAGGTTCATGGGCTTTCTTTACACCACATAGTTCTAACTCCAAGCCAGACAGCAAACATCTCATCATCCTATACTTTCAAATGTTTGACTACGATGAGGGTATAGTGAAACCTATTTTTTGTTAGGACCCACACTTCAGGTTTTGATGTCTAAGAGTTAAATGGAGTGGGTGATGGCTGCTTGTCTACACAGAACTTTCAGGCAGCAGGGATGATGGCTTTGTGAACCTCTGGGAATGGGGAGACTTAATATCTCCATATAGCACGCTTATGCCTCTCCTTCACTCTCGCTTTGAACATGTCTCTGGTGGCTTTGTGTGGTGAGTGGGTGGAATCTGGCAGGTATTTGGAACACTTTGGACCGTGAGATGATAGGGTTGAAGGTGGAAGGGAAATGTGCCAGGATTCCCCACTGAGAGTAAGAGCAAAGAAGAACAAGTACTGCAATGCATAGCTCTGTGGACCAGCAAGCAAGTAGGTGTTGTTTGATAGCTGGCAGCCGTCACTCGTATTAATGATTCATCATTTTAAATTACACACAGTTTACCAAGATTATATTAAATCAAGATGCATACCATGTACTTATCTAGTAATGTTTACTGAGGAGTTATATACAAATGATGTCTCAGTTAAGAACAGATTGCTAGGAGAACAAGCTTTTCAGTGGCATGTTAGTAGTGTAAACACATTTTCCATGTTTGATGTGTGGGATAAAGTAGCCAGGAACACACGGTTACAGCCCAGCTATTGATGATTGTGCACCATTGCCCGAGCCACTTAACTGTGTTTTGGCTTTAGTTTTTCCCTTATAATTGTTCATTTTTTTATTTCTCCATTTCTTTCTCCTACTTTTATTTACATTTTAGAAGACTCAAAGACATAAATGAATTTTGTATGTAATTCCCAGTTGCCTCTAGAAAAACGTAACTTTGAACCCATGCTAAAAGCTGACAGTCCTTCCTAATTCACTCTCCTAAATGTCTATGTGCACTCACTCTTCTCCAGATGCTGTCAGCTGGCGAAAACCCTGGAGTTGTATAGTTATGAGCATGAGGTCAGAGGAGGGAACAAGTCTGATGTGCTGATCGTCTACTTAACGCCATGGGGATATAGTCATCAGGGGGAATTAATGCCTGGGAGAGCCTCAAACTCTGACGACAGATCCCACATCTGTACTTTGGACCAGTTTCATGGCTGTATCTCATGCTCCCCCATAGACTTGGAGGACATTTTTAGCCTGAATAGTAGTCACCCCAATGGCTGCAAGCTGGAAGGCAGTAGGAAGGTGAGACATCTTGCCCAGCTTACAGATGGTAAAGGTAACTGTGCCCCACAGAAACATAAAGGGAAAATGTTACAGTGAAGTCAGTTCTGGTAGATATAAGATATTTGTCTCATATTGGCTCAATTAGTATCAGACACATAAGGAAGAATAGAGCACGCCACAAGATCAACTGACCTTACCCAGTATTCAACTGGTAATTTTTATTTTCTGATAAACTAGATAGAAAATGCTCCAAAATGTTATCCTTCCTCACCCCAAAATTTTTGGTGCTACGGATGAAATTCAGGACCATATGCATGACACCCAAGTGCGACACCTAAATCATTTCCTAGTCACTGGAAACCACAGCATATCCCAAGTCTTTTCCAGTCACAAACACCAAGTATCTGGTTGACTGTAGATAGTATAGTTGTCGAAATGCTTGTCATACGAGTACAATGACCCAGTTTGATCCCTAAAACACACACAAGGAGCCAGTTGTAGTGCTATATGCTTGCAACCCTAGTACTGAAGATGTGGAGGCAAATAGATCTCTGAAGATTCCTGGACAGTCAGATTAGGCAACATTAGCTAAATCAAGGTTTGGTGAGACTCTATGTCTTAAAAACCAAGATGAATGTAGATAAGGGGTTAAAGGGAGGAATAATTAACACTAAAGACCTCTGAAAAGGCTGTGTGGAAAACTCTTGTACAAGCTTGCTAAAGTACATACATCTACACATATAAACGAACATTAAGTGGATTTACCCTAAAATGAGGTACAATCCCCTTAATGGACACCATGAGATAACAAATAAAAACCCTGGTGTCACTGGAGGGTTACCTCTTTTTGAGTTTTTGGTCAGTGGAATACCACAGAGTTCCCATCAAATCTATAGATTATAGTCTCTGTTCTTAGTTATCCTCCAGAATTTGAGGGTGAGACCCTTTCGCTGAAGATATCACATGCTTGAATCGTAAGACACTGGGGAAACCGAGGAGGAGGTATGGATCTGAAAGCTTTATCACTATTAGTTAACCCTCTCAATGCTGGAAAGCACTCTTCACATTGCTAGGGGAAAGAAGAAATCAGCATTCTAAACGGCTGTGAACATGGCAGGCTATGATAAAATGGCCCAGCAATGTATGCTCATGGATACAAGAGTGTCACAAGTGTTATGAGAATAACCAATCACTTTATGAAGTCTGTCTTTACAAGACAGAACTCATTTCTGGTACTGTTAACTGGGTTAAGGACTCGTGCCTAGGTATGTTATAAGCCCGAGGGCAGAACTCGATACTAACTACTACTCTGCTAAATACATCAATGTGCCTCCAGGATCTCATCTTTACACTTCTCATTTAGTGTAGCTGTCAACCCTCATGGAAGAGGTTTATTTTTGGAGCAGCTGGATAATATTACAGAGACCCACAGCTGGCCAGTGTGGAGGTAATAAAAGACTGTGTTGCTTGGGTCAAAGTGGAATATCTATATCATTCCTTCTATCTCCAAGACGGAGGCATCAACTTAGAAGAAGGGACAGACAGAAAGACTGTAAGGGCCAGGTCATGCAGGACTGATGCGAAACAGTCTTTTCAGAACATGACAGGGAGTTGTACACAGAAACTCACAGTAGCTGGGTCTGCATGCATGAGGCCCGCACAGGATTAGGACAGCCCACATCAGAGCAGTGATCAGAGAGGGAGTCACAATGTTCCACTCCCAGCTAAGGAGCTGTCAGCCACTGTTGATCTCTGGGCAGTATATCAGGTTTCCACAGGAATGGACTCTAAGTGGCTACATGTTCTTTGTAAGATGACCCTACATGTATACTGGCAACACTAAGTAGATCCAAGAGGTTTTAAAAAGAAGTATATAAAGCTGAAATGGAAGGTGGGGAGGATATGGGGAGAGTAGGAGGGGACCAAGTGAGGTGGAGTTGATCAAAATATATTATATGCAAGCATGATAATTGTCAATGATAAAAATAATAAAAAAAAAAGATGGGTAGCTTCTGAATATTGACAGTGGAGATTGACTTCTAGCCTTCACACATATATTCGTGCTCAAGCACAAGTCCATGGGACACACACACACACACATACACACACACACACACACAGAATACATATCTTCATTTTCATGAATTTGTACAGCAACTGTCCAATGGTAAATAGTTACAGATCCTGAACTGACCAAGAGAGTCATACTTCAACCCACTCACCAGTTCTACATTTACAAAATGTTGAGCAGGCACAGTGAGTATTTGCTCCTTCCTTTGAGTCAACAAAAGGGTTAAGCCAACTTCCACTAGAACCCATGAGCTGAGCTCAGTTGTCTCAACCAGACTCGAAGGCAGTCTGTTGAGCAGAGAGGAGAGACACCAAACCAGAGTGAAGTCTCATTAAGACAAATGTGGATGAAATGTCAGGCAGAGAACAGTAAAGCTTATTTCAGTCTCAACAGATGGCTGGGAAAACAATGCCTTGTGGATCTGCTGAGAACAAATTAAACAGGAGCAACCCTCCTGTATAATGAGAGAGTTTGTGTTCGGTATCTGCACTTAACGGTGGTAGACACACATCTACACCAGGGCTTCTTGACTTCGGCACTTCTGACATTTCAGGTTGCATCATTATCTTGGAAAGCTATGTTGTGAGCGGTTGATTGGGAGCTCACAGCCCTGGTCCCTATCCACTTGTTCTTGTATGGCATAGCATGATCATTCTACCTCCAGTTTAGAGAGTCCCTTGGCCCAGTAGCCATGGTAACTAACTAATCTAAGCAGAACACCACAGAGGTAGAAGGTCTGTGGTAATGATGATGGAATTATGGAATTATTGTCTCTCCGTAGTAGACAGAGAAAAGAACGGTCACAGGACCTTCACCTGAAACCAGCCACTATTCTTTCCTAACCTCAAGTGATAGGAATTAGGAGATTGGCTGAAAATTGGATTCTATGATGCAGCTTCTATAAAGTCGTCACCCATGATAGGGTAGAACTTTGAGGTGATACACCTGTTTGGGAGCTACCTAGGGTTTAATAAGTAACCATTGATCATATTCTATTTTAAAAAATCCAATATACTCATTGGTTAAAGACATTTGAATTAGATTGAGTCTTTACTTTGGTTTGTTGTTGGTACCCTATCTGAGGGGAAGAGAGATTGGTCTATGTCTCCTCAGGAAACATTACCAATGCCACGATGGTGCCAGCAGTATCCATCTTACCTCATATTAACAACAGGGTATAGAGAGAATGAGAATGTCTAGAGAATGTATACACGTAGACATGCACCCATAGATGTCAATGTCATCAGAAATTGCATGACAGCTTAAACTTCAATGTATTTTCTAAGCTGTTCATTACTGAGGATTGAGGAATTAAGCCCAGCCATATACTCTTGTAAATGAAGGAAGATGTTGCCAAATAGTGATGATCTACCAGCCCCCTCCCCTCTGTGTGTGTGTGTGTGTGTGTGTGTGTGTGTGTGCGTGCATGTGTGTGCGCATGCACACTCACACATTTATGTGGACATGTGTGTGGAGGCCAAAGGTCAACTTCAAGTGTCTTTTTTAGTCCTCTTGACCTTATTTTCTGAGACACAGACTTTCACTAAACCTGGGGACAGCCAGTAAATTTTAGGGATTCTCCTATCTCTGACTCCACAGTCCTAGGATAATGGACACATCCTTGACTTTTTCTCGAAAGTCTTCATGTTTGTACAGCAAACATTTTATGCCATTCCCCGCCCCCCCCCAGCCTCAGTATTTTCCCTTTGGCTATTAGTCATGGAGATAATGCAGCAGGAAATCTGATTGTCATCAGGTGAAAGAGAAAAACCAGATCTCCACTTTAGGGATTTTTCTGCTCCTACCTACATGTAGCCTGGGACCCTTGGGTAGCAAGGAATGCTGCCACACAAAATTGTAAACACATTTTGAAGCTTTCTTGCTTTTGATGTAGTTATTTGGTTGCTTGGTTTTTGAGTTGAACTTTCCAAGTAGCAACAGCATATAAGAAAGTAGTTTCCCTGAGGCTGGGGAGAATCTGAGGTCCTGAGCTTGATCCTAAAACCCCTGTATGAAAAGCAAGGCATGCAAGGTAATCGTCAATGTAATCTGATGATACTAATGCTCACACCCTGAAAGCAGAACAGGTGGCTCCCTGCGGCTTGCTGGGCCAGCCAGGCTGGCCTATTTGCTGAGTTTCAGATCACTGTGACATCCCATCTCAGGAACATGTATGGCAACTAAGGATTGACACCTTTGTTTATCCTCAGGCCTCTATCTGAACATTTACACATGAGTACTTGTACCTATAGGCTCATGTGCACTGGCACGCACATGAATACACACATATATACATATACAGTAAAGGTTAGACACTATACTGTTCTTTGGGGGGAGGCATCATAAATTCTGATAGATTTTGCTGAAGTAGATTTAAAAAAAATATTGATTTCTATCCTCTGGTCCTTCCTTCATTCTTGTATATGAATGTATGTCTGTTTGAGTTTATGTGCATATGTATACAGGAGGCTAAGGAGGTCAGAAGAGGTCCCTTGAGTGGGAGTTACGGGCAGGCATATGCTGCCATATGGTTACAGAGGAATGAAGTATGGGTCCTCCGCAAGAGCAAGAAACACGCCTAACCACTGAGCCATTCATTTCTCCAGCCCCATGAAGTGGATCTTACTTTTATCTAACAACATGGTAGAATGTGTGTCCAATTACTAGAAGTGCCAATCTTCTCAGAGCACATTCCTTTGATGCATTAAGTGGCAGACTGAGGTCTCACGCCTACTGAGTTCCGATTAGGCACCAGGGCGGAGCAATTATCTAGTCAACTGCTCTAGAGGGAACGTCAACTCAAAGACATGACCAAGTTCACACCTTCATAATGAATCCGACAACTGCTCTGGTGTGATGGCAGCTAACACCTCACCCATGTGAACTGTCTGTGTAACCCCAGGAAACATTGTTCACATTAAGGTTGAACTCTATTACAGAGTTGCACTTTGGATTCTAATTAGCAACTTAGTGCTTATAAATGTGAGTCTGCTTAAATGCTTTATCTCTGAGTAGAAATACATTAGATAAAACATGTTGTATGAAATAGGCCTCTGCCTGTAAAACATAGTTGGTATGGGAAAATATCCAACCTCTCATTTCGCAATACAATTAACGGCCCTTCATATATTTTAAATCTATCCTACAAGTACTGCCTTTTAAAGTATGAGGCTTTGGACCTGGGGGACGGCTCAGTGGGCAAGATGCTTCTGCACATGTATGAGAATCAGAATTCAGATTCCCAGCACACTTGTAGAAGCCAGGTCTGGTGTCATGTACCTGTAAAACCAGAACTGGGTGAATGAAGTACAGAGATAAGACCATGCAAGAGTTTTCTAGCCAGACAGCTTAGCCAAATGACTAGCTCCTGGCTGAGCAGAAACTCCCTCACCACAGAAGGTAGAGAATGTTAGAGGAAGACACTGGACATCAACTTTTGGCCTCTGCAGATTCAGGCATACGTACAGCTGATAACGTTGGCATGTACATATACGCACATATATACTGCAAGGAGCACACACACACAAAATGAAGCTTTGTGGATTGGGAGGACTGGGAAAGTGGCTTAGACAATACAGTGCTTGCCATCCATACATGAGGGAATGGGTTCAGAGCCTCAGCAACGATGGAAGAGCCAGATGTGGTGGCCTGCAGCTGTACAAATAGCACTGAGGACACAGGAACATGGGACAGTGGGGCTCACTGCCCCACTAGCCTTTTCTACGTGGTAAGCTCCAGACTATTGAAATATTCTGTCTTAAAAAACAAAGTGAAACCTTACTGATGAGTGATACTTAAGGTTGACTTCTGGCCTTCATCACCCTCACCTCCCTACACATGAATACACACACACACTCACACACACACACACACACACACACACACACACACACACACACACACGAGATAATCAAGCCAGTGCTATGTTCAGAATATCTTTGTGTGAGCAAAGAATTGCTTTGAGCATTGACTCAGTGCAAATATGTGTCTGGGGTGAGGACCTAGTTGGAGGTTCGAATGTTGCAGTTACAGCCCATTACCCTCTAGCTTCAAGAGTCTTAGACAGACTTCTGGTTGGCCTGCAACTGGATTCTAAATGTGAGAGTTTCTAATTTACAACTAGTTTAAGGCTGTTGCTTTAGAGTACTTTTAGATTTCAGTATTTCTATACATGCTGGATTTTTTCACCATAAGTTATCTATCTATCTATCTATCTATCTATCTATCTATCTATCTATCTATGTATGTATCTACCTATGTATCTACCTATGTATCTATCTATGTATGTATCTATGTATGTATGTATGTATGTATGTATGTATGTATGTATGTATCTATCTATCTATCCATCCATCCATCTATCTATCTATGTATCTATCTATGTATCTACCTATGTATCTATCTATGTATCTATGTATGTATGTATGTATGTATGTATGTATGTATGTATGTATCTGTCTATCTATCTATCTATCTATCTATCCATCCATCCATCCATCCATCCATCTATCTATCTATCTATCTATCTCCATTACAATTATTTCAAATAACATGGTAATATTGCTGATTATTAACTATAGTTACTAAAAAGAAATATTTATTTGGACATGTATTTATGTACTTGGGAATGAAATATTCTTAAATTTGGGACAGCTATGTGCTATTCAAAGAGCCACCACAGTATAATTTAAAAAAAAAAATCCAAGTGAATAGATATGGAGAGAAGTTGCTTATGAGATGCAGAGAGAAAGCAGAATGGGGGTAGCTCTGAGAAGTGCCCAGTTAGAACTCAGTGAATGAGGCAGATCCCTGGTAGGTATCACAAATAAAGGTCAAGGAGAACAGAGTTATGGCAGTGAACTTTAAGATTACTGACAGGAAACAAGAATACTGGCTTGTCTCGTGTTGCCTTGCTATTCACATAAAACCATTAGTCCTTCACAGCAAGGTGTAGTGACTTACACAGACTCTCATTTGTCACACCCTGTAGAGTACATTCAAAACTGTCCACATATTTCAAATATATGCAGCTAATTTGCCTTACTGCTTGCCTGGAGCTTAGAACTCTGAAAGAATGGTCCGTTGCAAAGGCTTGACTTTGGTGTGAGTCCATGGCTTTAACAAAGAAGTAGCCTGAGTCTCTGCCTGAGGTCTTTTGAAAATTTTTATTTTCTTGTGTACGTGTGTATACGTGTGTGTGTGTGTGTGTGTGTGTGTGTGTGTGTGTATGTGCGTGCATGCACATGCATGAGTGCACCTGTGTGTAGAGTGCATGTTTGTGTGTGTATGTGCATGTCCATGTGTGTGCATGCACGTGAGCACATACACACATGTGCAAAGGCTTGAAGTTATATCAAAAAATCTTCCTCTTTCTCTTCTATCTTATTTATTGAGGCAGGGTCTCTCACTCAAACTCAGAACTCATTGATATGGCCAGTCTGGCTTATCAGCTTGCTCTAGGGATCCTCTGTCATTCTGTCCAGCATTTACTGCGAGTCCTAGGGATCTGAACCCTGGTCCTTAAGCGTGTCTTGCAAGCTCTACTAACCAACCGAGCCAACTCCTCTGCTCTTTTTTGATGTGTTACTGAGAAGTTGCTTTCCTGGCATTGGTGAATGAGTCCTGCAGAGGGTTTCTGCATTCAAAGTGGAGGGCTTCACGGAATGGAGGCAAGCTGCTGGGTTGGTCCTGATCGCCTTCCATCATTGTTGCTGGGTGTCTACTTGGTGTTAGGAAAAGAAGGTTAGTAGGAGTGATTGATAAGGAAGCTGGCTGTGACATCCATCTGTGTATGTACAGATGCTGGTTCCAAGATGTGTAAGCATCTTACCGGGGTAACTCACACACCTTCTGTAGCTCAGCTGGCTAGTCTATAAAATGGAGTTAGAAGAAAAGCAAGATCTTAGACTGCTGGGATTGTTAAGTAGGATAATGGATGGAGACCACTGAAGACATGTATAGTTGCAGGTGATGCTGCATGGAAGAGCTGTAGCCACTGAGTGTGTATAGCCATGACTTAAATATTGAAGTTATTAGACCCCAAACTCAGGTCCTCATCTACCAACCACATTTCAAATACTCAATAGCTTTGTTTGGACTAAGTAACACACACACACACACACACACTCTTAGTAGTTCCTTTTTAAAAAGCATCCCATTTGGTCCAAGACAAAGACCCAGTTCTGACAATCACTGAAAATTATGAAATCTGTTGTCTTGAGAAATACAAGTTGACAAGCTTCAATTCATTATATTTTTATTGCTTTTTTTTCTTTCAAGCCGTGTTTTCATTTATCTCAATTTCTCCACACAATGTCTTTGTGATGATAAATACATTAGACATTCTCATCTCTTAGACAAGAGAAACACATGTGAGCAGTGTCTATAGACGTGCACGCAAATATGTCTTGCCTTTGGAGGGTTTGGAAATAATATGACAGGCAGAAAAAAAGGATAGGGTTATCTACTTTTGTGATTTAAAATTAGTATGTTCCAAAAAATCTAAGATAATACATAACATTAATAAGAAAGACAAAATTACTCAAAATCATAACCCAAGAGGAGATAGCCATCAGTGACAATGTCCCCTATAAGAGTAATATATACTGACCATGGCAGTTAATTTACGGATGTGTTCTTTCACATTAATCATACAGCACACATTTCCCTTCATTATTAAAATGATTTGATAGCAAGAATGCACAAGATTATGTCATGGACTATTCTGCACCTCATTTAACTTATTTTTCACTTAAAAAAATAATGATGTAGATGTTGGAGAGAAGGCTTTGTGCTCTTACAGAGGACCCAAGTCAGTTCCCAGCAGCCATCTCGGGTGGCTTGCAACTTCCTGGAAGATGCAACTCCAGCACCACGGCCTCCAGGGCACCACATCCACAAATGCATAAACATGAACAATAAATATTGAAAAAATAATACTGTAAAATCTGTATTTAAGTAAAAAGATTTATGTGTGTACATATGCATACACATATATCAGAGAGGTTGACGTTAATAACTTCCTAGATCACTCTCTACATGAGTTTTTGAGACAGGGTCTCTCACAGAGCCTGGAGCTCAAAGATCTAGTTAAGCTGGCTGCCGGTGTGCCATGGGTACCATGCTGTGCCTGCCTCTCCATCCAGTGCTGGGATTACAGACACATACTACTGTACCTTGCTTTCTTCTATTCATGATCACGGGGGTAATTTTTGAGGATGGACCTTTGTACTGAGAAGTGGTTCTAACAGCTGAAATCCTGAGTGAGTGTTCTCAAAAACTTCACTTATGTCGACAACTTGGCACAGACTAGAGTCATCTGAGAGGCAGGGACCAAACCCGAGAAAATGTCTCCATAAGACTGTACAGAAGATAGTAAGTCTGCATGATATTTTCTTAATTGGTGACTGTTGTGGGAGGGCCCAGCCACCTGTGGGTGGTGCCACTGCTGGGCACAGGGTCTGGTTCCAAGTTCTATAAGCAAGTAGACACAGCAAGGCGTAGGGAGCAAGCCAGTAAGCTGTACTTCTCCACGGTCTGTGCATCAGCTCCTGCCCCCAGGTTCCTGCCCTCACTGCTTTCAATGAACCATTATACGCCAGTGTAAGTAAAGTAACCCCTTTCCACCCAAGTTGAAACAGCCTATAAACAAGTCACATGGCGTCTCAGTTCCCCAGTGGCTTGTAAGGCAGCCACTCCCTTTTGTAGAAAAAACAGTCCAGTCTTTTGCCGGTGTTAAAGACACAAAATACTTTCTTTTGTCACCTCACCGCTGGCACAGGATGCTAAATTTTCACTCCTATATTTATTAGCATGGCATTTTCTATTATGTGAATTGCGTCTTCATATTCCAAGCCAAGCTGCCTGTCATGAAGTTTCTGTTCAGTTGATGTCAAATTAATCTATTGAGGACACCAAGATTTGTTTGAGTTACAATAGGTATTGCTTTCATTTTAATTTGTGATATTGTTATGTTCACAACATTAAAATGCTTATCATTTTAAACATTTAAAATCATTTAAAATGTTTATCATTCCTCTTCCTTTGCTATTTCCTTCATTGATTTTACAACCAGAAAAGTCCTTTCCACCAGAGAGCAATTAAATAGTTGCTGTGGTTTCTTCAAATTTAATAATGTTGTGATTGTCGTTCTGCACAGTTACCTCACTGATCCATTCGGGATTTATATCACATGATGCTGTCAGGTAAGGACAGTGTCTTATTCGTTCCAAATAGTGATATGACTGTTCCAAAAACGTTGCCAGCATCAGCGGTATATCCCTGTGGTTAACTATGTCTCATTTACAACTGATATATTCTCTCTACATATGTCTCGCTCGGTCTCAGTCTCTTCATCTCTGCCTCTCTGTCTCCCTCCTTCTCTCTCCTCTCTATGTCTCTCTGTCTCTTGTCTTTCTCATATGTGTGTGCATCTGGAAGACGGAGGACAAGCTCAGGGGTCACTCCTTGGGCTCTGCCCACCTTACTTGCTGAGACAAGTTTACTGGACAGACACATCAAGTATGCTGGATTAGCTAGCCAGCTTTACTTCCCTAACTTTTACAATGGGGAGTCTAGAGATTGAACTTAGTTCCTGTGTATGCACAAACCTATCTCCTCAGCCCTGCAACAGTTACAATCTTAAATCTGTGCCAGCAGGCTTGCCTTTTTATATAGATTCTGGTATTCATGTCCTCACATTTGCATGACATGCCCTGTCTAAACTGAGCCATCTCCTGTTCTCTCTCCTCTTACCCAGTCTTAACAAAACCTTATTCAATAGTGCTTCAAAGTTATTTCCAACTGACAGCTGTTGGAGTTTTCTTCCTGAGGTGACAGTGGGTATCTAACCCATAGTCCAGGGTATGTGCATGCGCAGGAGTATTTGGCCAACACAAAACAGATTTCATGTTTTGTTGTTGCTGTTTTTCGTCATTGTTGTTGTTTTTGTTGATTTATGAGAGAAAAGAGAATATGACATTGGGTGGGTAAGGGATGTGGGAGCATCTGGAAGGAGTTAGGGTAGGGAACTATGAACAAAATGTCACTCGTAAAACCTTAAACAATATAAAAATTATACATACAGACTTCAAACTTATCCTTTGAGAATTTCCTGCATGCCTACAATATATTTTAATCATATTCATCCACATGTTCTCCCAACTCCTCCCACATGTCCCCTCCAAAATTTGTGTCCTCTTTTTTTTTTATTATTTAGTAAACCACTGAGTCCAATTATGGCTGCATCGATATGAGTGTGGGGCCATGCACTGGAGCATTGGTCAACCTGTCGGGTACGGCAGTCCTAAAGAACACTAACTCCTTCCCTTAGCAGTCATCAACTGCTGTATTAGTTCTAATTGCCACATGAAGACTAGATTACATACCTGATAAATCAAGTAATGACCTAGGTTCCAATTCATTGTAACATCTGTTCTCTTAGCCACTGTGTAGATTAATGTCTATAGAGTCACCTCTAAATTATTAATCTATTAATACTTCGTTATTCCATTGGCGAGCCAGGTTCCATCTGTAAAATCTCCAGGTGGATTGGCTGCTGTAAGGTATCTAGTTACTTTATGGTATATAGATCAGTGAGGGACAAGTGGCCCATCAATGCTTCTGACACCATTACTAGGACATAACCAAACTACATAACACACTAGAGTCATTTTACCCATTGAGAATATATTATAATATTCAGTTGTGGAAAAACTCAGTGTTTTCTAAAAGTCAAATTTGAGCATGTACTATGAACACTAGCTTGTGTCTGATTATGCGTCCATGTAATGGCAGAGACCCAAGCAGGAGGGCAGAGCAGTCATACTGAGCCATATCAAAATGTGACTGGTGGCTACCCTCATCGGATTTGAAGGGAAGAGGTAGGGGTTCGGGGTTACAGCTACCAGTGTGCTTGCTGATATCCAAGTAACTGATAAACTCTCCCTTGTTCAGGAAGGATGAGCAAGGAAAGAGTTAGTGACTGTGTACTTGGTTCTGGGCTCTAAGAAGGACCTGATTAGTCATTAAAACCAATGACTAATTTGACGGTAGTGGTTGTATCTACTAGCAGGCAATTGCAATAGGATGAATCAGAAAGATTGTGAGTTTGAGGGAAGTCCAGGCTACATCATTAAAGGGCTCACTGGCTAGCCAGTCTAGGATACTTGGTGAGCTCCAGGCCAGTAAGAGACACTGGGTCAAAAGAACTGTAGTGGAAGGTACCTGAGGAACAACACTAAGGTTTTGCTCCAACTTCTGTATGCACTCCCACACATGTGTACATGTAATCCCTCCATGTACATATGCACACAAACACACACACATACATACATACACACATACACACATACACACACACACCACACTCAGAGAGAAAGAGAGGGGAGGGTGGGAGGGGGAAGGGAGGGAGGGAGAGAAGAAGAGGGAGAGGATGAGGGAGGGAAGGAGAGAGAGAGAGAGAGAGAGAGAGAGAGAGAGAGAGAGAGAGAGAGAGAGAGAGAGAGAAGCAGACAATGGATATGGATAAGTAGTGGAAATGAGTATTACATGGTCACTATGTAGTTAGCTTTCTGTAAGTCTGAGCTGCCATTTAAATGCCCATGGCTTCGTGAAAATCAGAATTTCTGCCTATAGAAGTGAATGGTATTTTTAGAGGGTATAAGCTCATGGGTGTTTTCAGCTAGGTCTTATGGCTTTGATTCCCAAAGAAAGGTCCGAGACAATGCCTTAAACAACAAACATTTATTGAGAGAAAGTTTGAATAAACAAGCCTTCGATTTTTAATATATTTGTGGCTGCAAAGCACCCAGAAAGAATGAGGCTGGACTGGCTGCAGAGAGAAAAATTCCTGCTGTAATTTTCCATTCTCTCGGACCTCCATTAACATACTTATCCTCTTCCTCAATCTACAAGTAAATTTGAAAAATAATGGAATTCAGATATATTTATGAAAATGAATCAGGCATCTTTGTCTAACGCAATGGGCTCAGCTTGAGAATATTTCCCAAGGGTTCCCTTTATGATTCTTAAAGTAAACATATAGTTAAAGCACATACCCATTTAATACACCTTGAAAAATAACTATAAGAGCCTTAATTGCATTTTTTTTGGCTCCCATCAATACCTACACAGGAAAAAATTCCAATGCTGAGTAGCAGCGGTATGCCCAGTTCCTTTCAAAGAGTGTTAATGCTAGCTGTCCATTATGCGTCTTAAGACCCAGGACGCTCAAGCAATTTGTCAAAAGAAATTGTTAATAATATTTAAAAAGCTCAATTCTTACAGTCTAGGAGGAAAAAAGGCATAGAAATATCTCTTAAAAAATACAAAACCTACCCACATTCTTCAAAACAGTAATAACTTTATGTTAATATGACTTATTTATATAGTCATTAATGATAAAAACATTCTTGAAAAAATAATAAGATGTGAACTATAAGTCAAACAGAGAGGGAATGGGGCTGGGAATGGGGCTGGCAATGGATCCCTTTCTCAGGAAATTTACCAGCAGTGTAACAGTTCAGTTTTCTCATCGTCCTGGCCCTACAATTTTCCCCATAGAACAATGCTTCTGTTAACACATAACCCAGTCCTGGCATGCTTGTGTTCATAACAGCTAAGTTATGAAACTCAGCTAGGTTTCCAACCGAAGAGAACTGGCCCAGGAAAAGGTGGTATGCATTAATAAGAGAATTTTCTTCAGCCATTAAAAAAGAAAGTCATGGAGTTGGGTGAAAGCTGGGTGCAACTGGAGATGGTTAGATTACTTGAATCAGCCACTCTCAGAAAGCCAAACACAGATGCTTCCTCTCAACCGTAGTTCCTGAGTCCTTATGCCATGTGTATGCATGTATGCATGTATGTATGTATGTATGTATGTATGTATGTATGTATATGTATATATATATATATATATATATATATATATGATATGAGAGTAGAAATGAAAGTACAAAAGAGACAAAGGAACTAACAGGAGGACGCAAGAGGGAGGCATAGCAGAATGAGAGGATATGCTCAACATGCATATAGATATTACATCATAGATAATTTCATAAATCTAACTTCTTCCTACTTGCAAAACTAAAATGGAGTCATAAGACTGTCCTATGCCATGCTCTCCCAGACAGAGTCAGGGTGGTTTACATCACAGAGAGAGCTCATCGAAAAGCAAAGGTGATTTTCCTGCCCCTTCTTGGTGTCTGTGGGTCCCATGGAACAAAATTGCCTTTCTCAGGAAAACTGGGCTTCATGTTGACGCCCACTAATAAGCAGGGACAGCCATGGCCTTCTCTGTCTCTTCTCTTTATTCTTGGGTCCCAAACTGAAGTTAACACAGTCAAAATCACCTTCAAGTTGAGAAACAACTTTCACTTTACAGGATATGCTGCTTCCTCTGCAAACTTCTGGAAACCAAGTTGATGAGGCTATGCATGACCCCCAAAAGATACTTTTATTTTAAAGTAAGAGATGCAGTGTGACCTTGGTCCCAACTAGAGTAAGAGACACCAAGACTCCATGATGACTGCAGTTATTCAAGGAATCTAAATCTGGGTATCAACCCAGGGCAATAGCTCCTATGCCCTTGCATTGCCAAGTATTTGAGTGTGCACCCCAGAATTCATTTCAAAAATGCCAGGCATAGTGGTGATCACTTATAATATCAGAGTTGGAGGCAGAGACAGGTAAATTCTTGGACTTCTCCAAACTGAAAATTTCTAGACTACCTGAAACAAAACAAATAATGAGAAACGGAATAACTGTTGACAGCACATGTAGAACAAGAGCATAAGTTGTCCTCTGGCTTTCACATGCATGCCATACATATGCCGTACACAAACTATTACCTGCACACACATGTATGTGCAACAGAAAACCTTTGAAATTTCACCATCCATCAAGAATATTTCAATAAAATGATGCATTAGTGGGTAATGGCTCTTGCCACTCAAACCTGACAAGTTGAGTTATGTTCCCCAGAACCCATGGGTATAGGGAGAGAACCAACTCCTCAAAGACCTCCGTATGTACATTATGGCATCCACACACACCCAAACACCCACACACTCACTCCCCAATACGGATACATAGATAAATAAATAATTATTTCAAACTGGCCCCAGGATACATATTTCTGTGCTTTCACTGAAAGGGCAATACTGCTATGCTATGGCGACCCAGGAAAAGAAGCCCTGCTTGTCTTCAGCATCCCTAGAGGTGAAGAAGGATGCAGCACGAACTTAACCAGGTGCGAAGGAAAGCCACGGCCCAGAGATGCTTCTTGCCTACCTTTTATTGCAGCAGTTACGCTGCTACAAATCCACCAGAATATAATGTGAGTGGTAACGAGTGATTCGGGGGAGACGGGAAGGCAGGCAGGTTCTCCTGCTGCACCGCATGTGCTGGACTCCAGGGGGTCCTCTGCTGTGACCATTGCATCCAAGGCCCACAATGGCCCAGGGGTTCCTGGGGTCACTTCATACTCCTGGGCTAAGGCTCCAGACCTCCCTCTAACCACTGTACCCCTTAGCTTTATACCCCGTTTCTACTGCTTTGTAGATGTGCTTCTCTGGGGCACCTCCATCCTCTGTTGGAGACTGCATTTCCTCATCCTGATGCTATCACAGAAACACGGGATACCATTGGCTGCAAAGAGAGCCAAGAACTTCATTATACCAAGTCTTAAAATGCCATCCACGGCATTTAAATTCTACCATAAAAATCAGAAATATCCATTTTATCATGAAGGGATTAATAAGTTTACCTTTTAAACTAATGGACTATAATGGGCTCCTTAATTTTTGCATGTAAAAACCTCTGGGTTGGGAAACCTTCAATTTCTCCTTAATAACTCATCACTATAAATCAAAATCCTTTAATATACTGTACCACAACATTTCAGTGAGCTTAGAGGGAAGTGGTACCATTTTCCAACTGGTGTCCTAGCCACAAGGAAGTGCTGGTTGATTCTGGAAGGCAGTGCTCAAAGCCATTTCATTTTATCTCCTTCCTCAGAAGATATCAGATATTTAAGCACTCTCATAAAAGATCTCCCCCTTAGGAATTCTAGAATGACCTGTTTCTATAATATTTCACTGACTTCTCTCTTGCCAGAAAAGAATAAAAAAATAGTTTAAAGTCTGTCATGACATACTCAGTATACATTTTATTCTATAATATTGGCTTTTTTCACGACCGGCAGTTAAATATTAATAGAACTCATTTATTGGGTCATTTCTCCTCCAATTAAAATGGTACGCTAATAATAAGTGTGGTGATGACTTTATAACACTGGTAATGATAGCGACGGTGTTATTATTGGGAAAGAACAACACTGATCCAGTCTCGATTCTTCTCTAAAGCTTCGTGTTTCCATAGATTCTACAGCAGGAGAGGAAAAGGAGACACTGAAATAGAGCTGGACTCAAAGGTCAGCACAGGGTAAACAAGAATGCTAGTCAGAGGTGCAGAGCAGGGAAGCAGTCAGGAAAAAAATACCCCTGCATTTTGAATATGGTTAATTCTCAATGTGGTGCCTAAAGGTCTTCTGAAGCGAAAGGTCTACCTGCCACAGCCAAATACCAGGAGACAATCTCAAAGATGCTTTCAAATGTCCTGGTTTCAAATATCTCACGACAAAAAAGAAAAGGACATCCACAAGTTCATTTAGAAAGTTGGGAATATTTTGAATGATAAGTATTTTAAATTAATGTCCATTTCTCTTCGTGTCTCTGTCTCTCTGTCTCTCTTGCTCTCTCTCTCTCTCTCTCTCTCTCTCTCTCTCTCTCTCTCTCTCTCTCTCTCTCTCTCTCTCTCTCTCTCT